>APFE030147782.1:0-114248 GCA_000404065.3 Pinus taeda
GAAAATGGAATTCATCAAGCTTTGAAATGTAGAAGGTGCATTGGTAAGGCCAAAAGGCATGACCAAAAATGAATAATGACCCTTATGAGTTCTAAATGTTGTTTTTGGAATGTCTTTAGTCTTCATTCTGATTTGATGATATCTTAAACGAAGATCCAACTTGGTGAAGTAAATTGATCCATGCAATTCATCCAATAATTCATCAATGCCAAGAATGGGAAATTTATCTTTAATAGTGAGTTTGTTGAGCTCCCTATAATCTAAACACATGTGCCATGATCCATCCTTCTTGTGCACCAATACTACTACAACAGAGAAAGAGCTTTGACTTGGTTGAATTATACCAGCCTCTAGCATTTCTGCAACCATATGTTCAATTTCACTCTTTTGGGCATAGGGATTTCTGTACGACCTGATGTTTAGAGGAACACTTCCTAGAATCAAATGAATATCATGATCATAGTCACGAATAGGTGGGAGGGCTTTGGGAGTTCCAAGTACCTTGGAATGATTGTTCAAGACCTTTTCAATATCTGAAGAAATAGATGATTTCGATGTGGGAACCTCTAGTGAGCATAATTTTTCAATTACACCTCATTGTTCGTCCTTTAGAAGCTTTTTCATATCGTTAGAGATTATTATTTGTCCCGGTTTCCCCGCAATACCCCTTAATTCAACTTCCTTTCCTTCCACACAAAATTTCATGAAAACTTCTTGAAAATTAAAAGCTATTGTACACAAATATTGTATCCATTACACTCCTAGTACAACATCAGCACCACCCATTGGAATGGAAAGCATTGGACTATTCAATACATATTATCCCATGGATAACTTGATGTTATGGCACTTTCAAGAGAAATTTATGGTTCCTCCACTTGCGACCATCACTTAACACTTTGGTGCTGGGTATATGAAGCTGTTAAATTCCTTCGCTATCTTACAATTAATAAAATTATGGGTACTGCCTGAATCAATCAACACTATTACCATTTTCTTCTTGATATGTCCTTCTATCTTGACAGTTTGAGGAGTGGTGATCCTGGCCAATGCATTACAAGATATGGTTGGATTCATTTCTTATTTCTTAATGTGATCTTTCACTTCTTGAACCTTTTTCTTCTTGATGTGTCCTTCTATCTTGAGAGTTTGAGGAGTGGTAATTCTTGCGAATGATTTACAAGATATGGTTGGATTCATTTCTTCTTTCTCTAGGGTTGGTTCTTGGTGTATGTCCTCTTCTTTTGATGTTTATTGATCCTTTTCTTTCCCCTCTTCACAATCTATGTAAAATAATTTCTTCTCGACACACTTATGACCTTTAGTCTATTTTCTATCACAAATGTAAGAAATCCCTCTTTCTCTTTTTTCTTGAAATTGTTGTGGTGTAAACCTTGTAGGTTGTGGGAGACTGGGAGATAAAACACTTCCAAATTTATAGTTGTGAGTGCTGGGATTCATTGTTTCCATAATTTCGCTTTCAATTTTTCTTACGAACCTAAATTCCTTCTCCAATGAATTAGATTCCCAAAGATGAACCTCATGTCGAATGTTATCCTTTAAAGTCCCTATGAAGACATCAATCCTTTGCTTCTCCAGAATATCATTTACCCTTATATTCAATTTTTGAAAGTCCTCAATGTCCTCTACCATTGAACCCTTTTGTTTGAGATTTACCAATTAGCTAAAGAAGGTGTTTCTCTTTGTGTGCTCACAATGTGCTATCATTTCCCCTGTGAAAATTGACCAGATAATAAGTATTTTATGAGAACAAAGCCCTTTATACCATAAATAGATTTGTGTACATACTTTCCTTTGATTGGACGACTTTTGAAAGAAATGGGTCTTTCATATTGAATTAAAATAGCACCAATTCCATTTCCTAAAGGATCACATTCCACAATAAAGGATTCTGTGAAGTTTGGTGTAGCTAAGACTGGTGCTTGGCAGCTTGCTTCCTTAAGATGTTCGAAGGCATTTGTTTCTTATGCAGTCCATGAAAATGCATCTTTGTCCAATAATGTTGTTAGAGGTGTTGTTATTCTCCCATAATTCTTAACAAACTTGGGATAATACCTTGTCAACCTAGGAAATCCTTGTTGATGCTTTATGGATGTGGGGATTTTCCATTCCTTAATGGCTTTAATTTTCTTAGGGTCTACCTTAACACCTTCATGAGATATGATATGACCTAGATATTCCACCTCTTGTACTCCAAACAAACACTTGGAGATTTTTGCATATAATTGTTTCTCCTCTAATAGTTTGAGTACCCTATCAACATGTTGAAAATGATCCTTCCAAGACTTGTTGTAGATCATTATATCATCAAAAAATAATAACACAAATTTTCCAAGGAAGGGTTTGAAAATGGAATTCATCAAACCTTGAAATGTATAAGGTGCATTGGTAAGGCCAAAAGGCATGAACAAAAATTCATAATGACCCTCATGAGTTCTAAATGTTGTTTTCGAAATGTCTTCAGTCTTCATTCTCATATGATGATATCCTGAATCAAGATCCAACTTGGTGAAGTAAATTTATCCATGTAATTCATCCAATAATTCATCAATGGCAAGAATGGGAAATTTATCTTTGATAGTGAGCTTCTTGAGCTCCCTATAATCCAGACACATGCACCATGATCCATCCTTCTTGTGCACCAATACTACTGCAGCAGAGAAAGAACTTTGAATATTTGAATTATACCATCCTTCAGCATTTCTGCAACCATACGTTCAATTTTACTCCTTTGGGCATAGGGATATCTATATGACTTGATGTTTGGAGGAACACTTCCTGGAACCAAATGAATAGCATGATCATGTTCATGAATAGGTGGGAGGCCATTGGCAATTTCAAATACCTTGGAATGATTGTCCAAGACTCTTTGGATATCTAGAGAAATAGATGATTTCGATGCGGGAACCTCTAGCAAACATAATTTTGCAATTACGCCTTGTTTTTCCTCTTTTAGAAGATTTATCATACCGTTAGAGTTGATTATCTAAACCATTTTCCCTGCAATACCCCCTAATTCAACTTCCTTTCCTTCCAACAAAAAATTCATGAAAAGTTCTTGAAAATTAAAATCTATTGTACTCAAAGATTGTGGCCATTGGAATCCTAGTAAAACATCGACACCACCAATTGGAATGGAAAGCATTGGATTATTAAATACATATTCTCCCATGGATAGCTTGATTTTATGGCACTTTCCAGAGAAATTTATGGTACCTCCACTTGCAATCATCACTTGACACTTTGGTGTTGGGTATAGGAAGCTGTTAAATTCCTTGGCTATCTTACAATTAATAAAATTATGGGTACTACCTAAATCAATCAACACTATTATCTTTTTCTTCTTGATATGTCCTTCTATCTTGATAGTTTGAGGAGTGGTGATCCTGGCCAATGCATTACAAGATATGGTTGGATTCATTTCTTATTTCGTAATGTGATCTTTCACTTCTTGAACCTTTTTCTTCTTGATGTGTCCTTCTATCTTAAGAGTTTGAGGAGTGGTAATTCTTACGAATGATTTGCAAGATATGGTTGGATTCATTTCTTCTTTCTCTAGGGTTGGTTCTTGGTGTATATCCTTTTCTTTTGATGTTTATTGATCCTTTTCTTTCCCCTCTTCACAATCTATGTAAAATAATTTCTTCTCAGCACACTTATGACCATTAGTCTATTTTCTATCACAAATGTAACAAAGCCATTTTTCTCTTTTTTCTTCAAATTTTTGTGGTGTAAACCTTGTAGGTTGTGGGAAGCTAGGAACAAAAACACTTGCGTATTTATAGTTGTGAGTGGTGGGCTTCGTTGTTTCCATAATTTTGCCTTCAATTTTTCTTGCCAACATGAATGTCTTCTCCAATGAATCAGGTTCCCAAAGATGAACCTCATGTTGAATGTTATCCTTTAAAGTCACTATGAAGACATCAATCCTTTGCTTCTCTAAAATATCAGTTACCCTTATATTCAACTTTTGAATGTCCTCAATGTGCTCTGCCATTGAACCCTTTTTTTTTTAGATTTATCAATTAGCTAAAGAAGGTGTTTCTCTTTGGGTCCTCACAATGTGCTATCATTTCCTCCGTAAAAATTGACCACGTAATAAGTGGTTTACAAGAAAAAATCTCTTTATACCATAAAAATTGATTCAATTCTAAATAATTATATGAAATATGTACCTTTTGTAATAGTGGTTCACTATGTAGATCAAAATATTTCTCCATATGTAGTATCCAATTTACCAGATCCTTGCCATCAAACTTCCTCATCTTGCTTTTTCTGGACTTTAGGAGCTTGATCTTGAAATGACTGTAACTTTGTAATTTCAAATCTTTAAGTTATAAAATTTTGATTTGTAATATCCCTCTAAGTCCTCTTTCTACCTCTGCAATTCTGATCGCAATTGGATTCTCGAATAAATATTTATTCCCAATCTCCTGCGATGAGCGAATTATAGACTAGTTCAGTAGGGTGAACTTGAATGGTGCACCACATGTCACTATTTAAACCTTAGGTTATGAAAATTATACCCAAACAAAATACAGTCCATCCTCTTTCTGTAACTTCTTACAAAATTTCTATCTGATGCTCAGAGAGAACATTAGGACAATTTTCGCAATGTCACCTTTTTAGGATGTAATTCGAGAGTCTACCAAAACCCTAATTTCGTCACATCATATATCCAAAACTATAGCGGTACAAGATCTTAAATTCAGACCGATTTCTTCTCAAATGGGTTTTTTCTTTAGCTTTTGAAACTTCATAGCGAAAAGGGTATAGCGAAAATTTCATGATGATCCATTTTAAATGAAATTCTAGAGCTTTCAAAAATCCTAAATTCCTCAGATCATATCTCCAAAAATATAGCAAGACAAGATATAAAATTTGGACGCGAGGTTCATCGAGATTTATTCTCAAATAGGTTTGTTTTTTAGCTTCTGAAACGTCTTAGAAAAAGAGTTATAGCTAAAATACCATGATGACCTGTTTGAAGTAGTGAAACCCTAGAATCTAAAGCTCTCATACCAAATGTTAGGAAACTAGCTCACAAAAAGCTAGAAAATATATATCAATGCCTTAAAAATAAGCCTCTTCGAGGGGCCAACCTCCTTTACATTACATAAATCAACAATTCTTGGATGATACAAATGACAAAACCTTCTTTCTATATATAGGAGTCTAAGGGGTCATAATTTAATCAGAGCTCACATAACAATAATAATGTAAGGGCACAACAGTAACAATAGTGCGTTGCTATGGGGCACAAGAATAACAATATGGCAACTATATGGGCACAACAATATAATAATGGGGTTGTACTAATAACAATAAGGGGTTACACTAGTAGTATAGGGACCTAATAGAAGAAGATCCCCTACGTTTTGTACCAAGTGGATTGTCCTCAACGGTGACTTATATTCTCACTGCTAGATCCATGATTCAATTTTTTAATGATCTCAATCACTAAGTTAGAGTCACCTTGCCCACGGGGCTTTGGATTGACGGTGAATGCGTGCGCTGTTAAGGCACTCCTTGCGATAGGTCACCTGTTCAAATCCCCCGTGGGTACCTAGGTTAGTCTATACGTAGAAAAACAAAAGTTAGAGTCAACTTCTATCACCAATTTCTTGAAACCTTCCCTTTTAGCTTTTAGTAAGCCCTTCAGAAGAGTGTTTAATTTTGTCTAATTATTGCTAGTATATCCACAATTTTCTCCATAGATTAGTTTGGTGCAGTGTTGGGAATCTATAAATAATCTCCCAAAATCTACGTCCCCTAGGTTCCCTTTGGAGGCACCATCAAAATTTAGCTTTATAAATCTATCATGTGGAGCATGATAAAGGTTAGGCTAGTGACTCTGAAAAGTCATGGGTTTCCAGGAATAAGTTGAAATAATCTTTTAGATGGTTGAGAATCTATGCTTCATGAGTGGAGACCTGCCAATCATTAGGATGCCATTGATCGACCAAAATTGTTTCTTGAATATTTTGTATACTCTCTTTCAATATTCCCTCCTAGGGTATCAATTGATCTTTAAATATTCTTCAATTTATTTCTTTCCAGATAGCCCAGAGTAGAAAACCAATTGACAACCTCCAAGTGTGATTCATAACTAGCCTTGAGAAAAATCATTTTCTCAAATTTCCAATAGATTCTGAGATGTTTATAAAATGGTCCTTGTGGTCAAAGAGGCTACCTAGATTGCTCCATAACTAGTTATCAAAGGTACATTTATTTAGAAGGTGTTCAAGATCTTCATTCTTCTAGAGATAGCATATAGTATGATGGTCCTTGGAGTCCCTATTTTCGTAATTGATACCATGTGAGGATTATTTTTTTACAAACCAGCCATATGAAATGAGCACCATTTGGCCATAGATGCTCTATCCATACCTTTCTCCATATAGGATTATGGTAGTCCTATAGCTCATGAGTTTCTAATTTGTATACTTCCCTCACATTGAACATTCCTTCGGTAGTGTAACCCCATCTAAGGATGTTAGGGCCTTCCTGTTTTGTGATTTTCCTATACTAGAGTTCTCTTTCTAGTGGCTGCCATTGATTGGTTATTGGCAGGTTTATCCAATCTGGTGCGCCTTTCCAAGTTCTCCACATCATGTCATTCTGGGTGGGACTCTAGAATTGGTTCACCAAGATACAATTTTCAGTATTTGTATATAGGAAAATATATCCAAGGTATTACCTACTAAATAGCTTCCCTCTTTGCTACCAGGCATCTTTTTAAAAAGTAATTGATGAATTATTAATTTAATTACAAAAGTAGCTTTCTTTACCAATTTTGATCTTCATTTTTCATATCATCAAAGAAGACATCCCCAAAATGTTGTTTAGAACACATGAAGGTCATTATGAGTTTTTCATGATGTAATTTGGCCTTACTAATGCACATTCTACATTTTAAAGCTTAACAAACCATATTTTCAAACCCTTCTTTAAAAATTTTATGTTACTATTTTTTTATGATATACTAGTTTTCAATACTTCTTATGAAGAAAATATATAACACTTTGACAAGTTCTTAAATCTTTGACAAGTGTATCTTTAGGATTCAAGAAGTGAAAATATTGGATCATATTGCATCTCTTAAAGGAATTGAAATGTACCCTAACAAAATTAAAGTGATAATGTAATGACCAATTGCCAAAATCTTAAATAATTCTAGAAGATTCCTAGGCATGATGGGATATTACCATGGTCCATGAGCTAGTCAGTATTTATGGTCATGTAATGGAACCTATAATTTAACTATTTAGGACGGAGAAACTTTCTTGGACTCAACAAGAAACCAAATATTTTGAAAATTTTAAGGCTATGTGTACAACTCATGTATTCCTTATGCCTAACTTCACAAAAAAAAAATAAAAAATTGTACAATGTAATGCTTTAGGGCATGGAATTATTGTTGTTTTAATGGAATATGAAAGGCCCATTTTCTTTGAAAGCAACCATTTAAAGTAAAGATCATACACAAAAGCATTTATGAAAGGGAAATATTGGCCATATTTCATGTAGTTAAGAAACGACACCCTTACCATATAGGAAGACACTTTAAGGTAAAAGTTAATCATAATTTTCTAAATTACTTGTCGAACAACAACTATATTTAAGAGAGACAAATAAAATGGGTTATAAAGATTCTAGTTTATGAATTTGAAATTATCTACAAGAAAGGGAAACAAAATGTAGCAATAGATGCACTTTCGAGGAATAAGACACATAGGGTTTATTGTGTATTGTTTCCATTCTACCTTTGGTTTGGTGAAAGAATCATAGTTAAAATGATAGAAATATTAGAAGGTATTAAGAATCACTCAATAAATAAAAAGGGCTCTTAATTATTAGATGAATTTATGTCGAAACGATTCACTCTGGCAACAATAACATCTATAATTTTGTAAGCCTATTCAAAACCAAACATAACATCCCTTTGGAATTCAACACTTTTACTATAGGAGGAAATTTGGGGTTCCTAAAACATTACCACAAGAACAAGAAATAATTTTTTAGGAATGTATTCAAACTAATATTCAAAATTTTGTGGCTAAATGTGTTGTTTTCCATCAAAATAAGGAAAAGGCAATCAAGGACCACAAAAATTCTACAATCATTATTCATACAAACTGATTGTTGGAAAGAGGCCTTGATAGATTTTATTACATGTATAGCAAAGCCTAAAGGAGGGAATTACATCATGGTGATGGTATATCAACTAAAAATGTAAGCCCATCTCTCTCTAACAAGCATACTCTCTCTCCCTCTCTGCTCATTTTAACAAAAGTGCAATAGCTATAGGATATATGGAAACAATTCAAAATCTACATGGAATATCAGATATTATTGTAAGTGATAGAGATCAAATTTTCACTAGTGATTTTTGGACTAATTCATTTTCTTGTTTGGTTAATAAATTATCTCACAAATCCTATTATCAATGTCAATCCATTGAACTATTAATATGGTGAGAAATTATATAAAAGGATATATATGTTTCTTTTCTTTTGGTAAAGGACATAATGGGTCAAGTGGTTCCATTTCATTTTTTGGACAAAATAATTTTCTTATTTGGTTAATAAATTATCCCACAAATCTTATTATTAGCCTCAATCCATTGGACATTTAATATTGTGAGCAATTGTCTATAATGATAAATTTATTTCATTTTATTTGGTAAAAGGACATAATGGGTCAAGAGGTTTCATTTCATATAATTGTGATACACCACATCCTTCCCTACTTCATAAAACAATGTCCCCATTTATAGTACTCTATGGTTATCATCATGCATCCATCACACAAAACATGATAGGAAAGGTGAACGTTGAAGCAATAGATCACCACATAGAGCACCAAGAAGAGATTCTCCGAGTATTAAAGGGAAATTTGGTTATGTAATGAAATAGAATGAAACAACAAGTAAATCAACATTATAGTGAAATGGAATTTGATGTGAGGGTTGGATATTTTTAAAGCTATAACTATACAAATAGATGTCCTTCAAGAAACAAAAGAATGATCTAAATTATGACCTACGTACTATGATAATTAAAAGGTGTTATAAAGGATTGAAAGTGTGGCTTACAAATTGGAATTTTCTCTGTCTTCATGTGTCCATATATTCTTCCATGTTTCTTTCTTAAAAAGGTAATCCATGACAAAATCGTAGTTCAGAATATTTTACCTAAGAGTAATGAAGAAAGAAAAATAATATTAGAAATGGAAACAATCATTAAAACATGGTTTAAGTATAGAATCAAGAAATTGTTGACTATACCATCAAGTGGAAAAAACTACTACTAGAAGAGGTGACATAGGAAAATGATTACTTCATGTAAAAATGTCCACATATAATCAATTATTAAGGGAAACACATGTTTGAAAGGGAGAGGTATGTTAAGAGCTATACATTGAGTTATTGAATTTTTATAGTGATATTATATTTTTCCTTATTGGTTAACTAAGCCTTAATAGTTTTCTAAACCCTTTAAATATTATTATACCATTTGTCTCCCATATATACTAAGGAAACCAAATTTTAGATATCATCTCATATTATGCATTTACTATATTGTGAAAAGAGATTTTTGCTCAAAAAGGCTTCTCATCCATTCTTTTATTTCATGCTCAATGCATAAAGTCCTTTTGTTATATCCCTTTATTTACCCATGTCCACGTTAAGGATAGTGCAATGCACTTAGTTGTTATAGTGATAGTGGATGGCATGGTGCACCTAGTAGTTACAGTGGTAATGGATGAAATTGACACAAAGAAAGTATGCAGACATCCCAGCTGCAAATTCCACACACAAAAACAAAAATTTACATATAATTTAAACCACAATAAAATATTGGATTTTTAACATTAAAAAATCATATTAAAAAAAAATCTCATACCCTAATTTGATACAATATCCCCAACTCTCAGTGCACCAAAATTTTCAAGATACCTAGACATGGTTCCTAATCTAGATAATTACTATGGTTACAATGTTCCTAAAATAAATTTAGGAATATTATTAAAATATTATAATAAATGATTATCCTAAACTATAAATAAATGGTAAAGGGAGGGGAATGAAACACATTCATCCTTGCTTTTCCTCAAAGGCAATGACGGGATAATTATGGTCCTAGTTCTAGGGAGAACCAAACATCTCTAGCTATTGCACCCCAACGACTTTAGGTATTCCATGGTTCATGTGCTCTTCTTCTTGGGCTACCTTGTGGAAGGCTAGATCTCTGGAGGAAGAAGTGTAGGGATGGGTCTCCCTATATGTGCCTCGAGGGTACACATTGGTGCCAATTTTGGGTAAAAGGAATTAGAGGAATTTTTAGGGAGTCTTCACTATTTTGATGGAGTTACATGTAGGAATGTCAGAAAAGAATAGAAAATGTTGCAGGAGGATCAACACATAGAATTTTCATATAAGGAAAGCATGTGCATAAATGGTTGGCTTGTGAGGCAGTCGAGATAAAGTGGTTAAGTTTGACTAAATATTTTGGACCCATTTTGATCAAGTCAAGACTATTACTTGTAATTTACCTACCCATGTTAATGCCCATGGTAAATGGGGTCGGATTAGGTCTACATAACTATCTATAAATAGGTGGAAGTCGAGAGGATTTGGATTGGCTAATTTTTGGGTTATGATTGTAGGAGAAATGTTCTAAGCATGATTTTTGTTGTAATGTTGTAATGGTATTTTGGACAAGTTGGTGAGCCAAACAGGGCTAAAGGAGCAATGTTGTAATATTTCACTCAATTCCTTTTGAATATTAATAGAACATGGTTCGCTTGTCCCAATTTATGTTTTTTATGAGATGGTTTCATGATTGATTAGGTTATGTTTATTTTCAGTAATTTGTAGTATAGCTCTAAGTATGCTACAGTTCACTGAATATTTTAGGTGCCCCTTTCAGACTTGTTAATGTTTGATAGATGTCATGGATGTATGAATGTCTGCACCTAGATCAAGCCTAGAACCATGAGTTGAATATTTTAATATGTTTGCACACATTTGATTCCATTTCCTTCTATCTTAGTATAATCCTAGTTACTACAAGAATCCTAGTTACCAAAGTCCCCATAGGTGCCTTAGGCATTAGAAAACTTGTGAGGTCTAAAATGGGCCTCGTAAGAAAAATGTACAACCAAAATAAAATTTATAAGAAACAATAGTATTAAAGATCATGATGTTAACCATGGGGGACGATTCACCATTTTTGGGGTAAAAAAAAAAAAAGATTAAAAAATAATAAAATAATAAAACCAATTTTTCAACTTGTATTTTCAACTTATATCCTTAAGGTTTTACTCAAATTTCAAGGGGGAGTACTCATTGTATGCAAAATTTAATTCCTCATCCAAGGAGTACCCATGTTGCATAATTTTGATGGACCCTACTACATGAAAACAAGAAATACATGAAAAATCGTTATTGCAATAATGTTTTTCATGTATTTTTCATTTTTCGTGTAGCAAGGTCTATCCAAAGTATGCAACATGGGTACTCCTTGGATTAGGAATAAATTTTGCATCCAACAAGTGTTGTCACTCAAAATTTGAGTAAATCCATATGGAGATAAGTTGAAAATACAAGTTGAAAAATTAGCTTTTTTCCCCTCTAAAATTTGATGATGTATTCTAATCTTATTTTGTTGTTTCCACTCTTATTTTATAATTTCCTTAGGAGGCCCATTTTAGACCACAAAATTCCCCTAATGGTGATTCTTCATTTGTTCTTCAGGTGATATCGAAAGGGTTAGTGTCTAGTGGGTCTTCTTTCGCCGCACATTATGCACTAACTCAGTTCAAACCATCCCCAAATAATTTTGTTGTTGAGAGAGAGACAATCAAATTTATTTTACTAGTATAAATTTGCCCATGGTCAAACAAAAGTACAAAACCACAAAGAAGGAAGGGCTAGGAATGTTATATTCTCCGAAAATGTTTTGACACTACCTTGGATTAACCTCATGTAGATTGCACAGTTTCTAAGTATAGGAGTTTCTCTAGTAGAGTATATTGTCATGCAAAAAAAGCAGTTGGAAATAAAATATGCAAATTACCAGTTAATAGCAAGATGCTTATACAAGTTGGGAGACAATAACATATTGTGTAGATGTGTATTATAGTATGCAAGACCAATTATTTTAGGAGAAGACCTTGAAGGAGTTACAGATGGAAACTATGCAGGAAAAGCTATTGTGTAAAATATTCTATGTATAGGACTATGGTGGACTACATTACATAATGGTTCTAAAGAATTCTACAAGAGTTTTGATTTTTGATAAAGAGTAGGAAGACCTTTCAAATGGAATGAAATGCCTTTAGTTCCTTAAATTACACGTAAGGACTTTCACAAATGGGAAATAGATTTTGTGGGTCCCATTAACACAGAAACAAAAATATCTAGATCCAAATACATTTTCGCAACATCATAATACTTAAAAATATATGAAAAGCTAGCATCTGCGAAAGATTGCAATGTAGAGACTACTAGGTAGTTTCTATTTGAGAATGTACTGACAAGGTTTGGATGTCTAGAATTTTAATGGGTGATCAAGGTACCCATTTTTAAACAAAACAATTGTACTTTGACCAAGGAATTTGAAATATATAAACAAAAAAACACATCCTATCACCCCCAACCTACTAAAACTATGGAGGCATTTAGTAAGATACTATAGAATACCTTGAATAAATAAGGTTTGTAATATAAATAGGGATGACTAGGATCTGAGATACTAGTACTACTTTGGGAATATTATACCACATGAAAAAGGTTGACAGGCTGGACAACTTTCAAGCTAGTATATAAACAAGAAGTAGTAATTACTACGTAGTTTCTTGTACCAAGTTTTTGCATTGTTTCCTTCACAAAAAATGATTGAATTTTGTGAAGTGGAACAAATGCTTCAGGAGTTGTTGCAGATGGAAAAATATCATGCACTTGCATCTTTTCATCAGAATCTTTAGAAATCACAAGAAAAATCGTATTATGATAGATGCATCAAATAGATGAGGTTTCAAAGAGGAGACTTAGTCCTACTATATGACAGCAAATTCTCAAATCATCAAGGGCAGTTCGAGATGCATTGGCTACAACCCTTTGTGTTTAGAAGTGTGATAGATGTAGGAGCAGTGCAAATGGAGAAGCTTAATGGTGAACCTATGGAAGGGTTTGTGAATGGAATTCAAATGAAACTATATTGGGACAATCAATATTCCATGCACAAGGAAGTGCACTACAATTAATTTTCTCTCTATATAAATAAATTTGTAAAGTTAATAGTTTTTTTGTTTTTGTTATGGAAAAGATAGTATTATAGTACATGTATATTTTGTCGCAAGAATTAAAGACACTTTGTGAAGGCAAATACTATACATGAAGAAGTGTATCACGCAGACTTGTTGTGGATGTGTGCAACACATAGTGTTAGGGGGGATTGTGGCTAGATGGAAGACAATTTTCAAGCATAACAAGGAGCAAGGATAGGCATGGGAGAATTATGTCTAGGTGGAAGACAATTGTCAAGCATAATGAGGAGCAAGGATAGGCATGTGATGAAGTAATCAATTCTTAATTTGCATGAGTAGAGGCCTGGAACAAGAATATGATGAAGTAAAGGGAAATGAAATTTTGAGCCACATCAATGGGTTGGCATGCCCGTAGAGGGAATGAAAATCCATTTCATCCACACTTCATGATTTATCCACAATCATAGGGTATCTTCACGGAAGCGGACCTCAAATATGTGATTTTGGATGGTGGGACAATCATTGGGAGAAGCACATGCAATAAAAGTAGTTACTCTATTAAAATCACATGCCACAACAAATCATATTTGAATGGATATGGCTCAAATTATCTCACAAAACATCAAACCATGTATATAGCACAAACAAGTAGCTATGTTGTTTATTCTTTCTACGAAATATGGAAGACAACATGGGAGGGAGTTAGAGTAGTTAGTAATTATACAGTAATGTACTGCTAGAAGTTTCACACAGAACTAAGGAAGGGAGTATTAGATAAAAACTTAACTCAAGATCTCAAGAGTCATGATTGATGTTCTATAGTCTATGGAAATTTATATTTACACATCAGTTCTAGGCAAGGAAACATAGAGACAATTTTCAGATAGATATGTACCATTAAGGAAGTCAAGAATAACATTAATTCAAAAAATTTATGAGTATGTTACACATAGCCCATAGTTGTGTAATGATTTTGAAATGTACCACCGCATTGACCAATCTTAGTGGGCTACAATATCCAAAAGGAGTTGACCCTACATGCACTAACAAGTGGCATCCAAATATTTGTAGAAATGCAATAGTGCCCACTAGAAGAATCAGTAGCGGTGGATGGATAAAGCTACATTATAAGATCATCAAACTAAGCAAAAAAGATGGGGTCCTAGAAGAAGCTTGGAATAGAAGAAGGATTAAGTGGCTTAGGATGGGCCACAAGTGAGTGTTGGGGCCTCCTGGGGCTATTGCGGCTAATTTTGGGTAAAACTAATTGGAAGAATTTTGTGGAAGATTTGATTGTTTTCATCGATTTTTTCACATTAACATCACAAATGAATAAGCAATTTTAAAATAGGATCAAAACATAGAAGTGTTTTATAAGGAAATCATCCGTGAAAGGGATTGACACGTGAGAAAATTGAGCTAAAGTTGTTAAGTTTGATTGCATCTTTTGGAATTTTTTTTATCAAGTCAAGAATAATACTTATAATTTACTTACCCATGTTAATTCCCTCCCATGGTAAAATATTTACATAGTAAATGGGGTCATCTTAGGTCTACGTACTTGTTTACAAAATCCTCTTTAGCACACTCTTCCTCTTATCGATTTAAAAAAAAAAACCATCTAGATGTCTATATTTTTGAAAGTATATTTTCTTTCTATTCAAACTCTCTCCCTTAACACAATATACTCTTTACTACATTCTTCCTCTTTTCACAGTCTCCTCATTAGCACATTCTTTCTCTTAATAGTCTCTTCCCTTAGCGTGTCCTTTGGTACTACGATTTTCTTGGTTATAGAATAAAGGGATTGGTGGGTATTCAGATTAACATTATATTAAAGAGGTTGGAATATATATTTGGAAATATATGTAATTTGCAAATAGATGCAATTTAACTAGAAAGTTTAAAAGTGTCAAAATTAAATGTAATGATAAATTGTTTTTTTTTCTAACTTATTTCTTCTCCATAAATCTTAAACACATATGTCGCGTCCATGTTTTTTAGAGGTGGTACATGGGGGCCACTACATCCATGGAAAATCTAGGCATATCAACCTCTAAGGGAATCTTTTAAATCTCTTTGGCCATACTAGCAAGACCTAACCCCAAGGGCGTTGAGGAGAAATTGCCCTGTGACTTCCCGATCGGCGAGGTACTTAACAACAGGGACTCGACCAGTTGAGATAACCCTTGGGGCTATGTCGCTTCCATGTTGTATACATATGTATATTCTTTTAATGAAATTATTTCACACATCCAAAGAAATGATCTTCCTGAAATGTTTCTAAAAAAGAAACAAAATTGAAATCAAAATTTTCCAAAGGAAACTCTCTAAAGTAATAAGCTATAATATCACTAAAAAAAATTAATATGACGTATTTTTTTAATTTCACAATTCTACTCATTATATGTTTAAATATCTAGACTTTTTATTCTCATGGATCTCAAAATGTTACCTAAAAGATATTTGGAAAGATGAATCTCTTAATTTAGCGTGTCCTTCTAGCTATAACACTCCTTTGGTACTACACTCTTCTAGGTTATAGAATGAAGGGATTGGTGGATATTTATATTAGAATTATATGAAATAGGTTGGAATATATCTATGGAGATGTGTAACACCCCTCCATTTTATGTAAAACTTTGCTAACCTAAGCTAAAAAAAGCTAGGTTTGATGTGTAACAAAGAAAAGTAAATACTTTGCTATGAAATATAAAAAATAATTTAATAACTTGGAAAAGTGACACACCAAGATATGAGATTCTTTCCAAATCCCATTGGTGAATGGAAAGAGATAATTATTTCATGATAAGACTTCTAGATCCAATTCTAGATAAGCTTAATGGATTGGAGATAAATATCCATTAAAATACTTAGATGAAGAAAGATGCTAAGTTAAGAAAAACATAAAAGCCTTGTGGTAAAGAAAGGAAATATTTTATGAGGTAAAGCCTCGCGGGAGATAAAGGCGAGATTTTATGGAAAAATCCTAGGCAAATGGATAAAAAGATCCATAAAAGCAGGATGTCGCTAATGGAAACCATATCATAAAAGAGGGTATTAAATACCCATGGAAGAGATCAAGTGGAGGCAATTGATCCATGGCAAGAACTCTTGTCTCGGGGGTTAATTGGTGAAAGCCAGTTCTAGGTTGGGTTGTGGTGCTCAGTTTTCCAAGTGACATCCTTTCATATAATCTGGTTTGCATGATATGTTTTGTATGTTGA
The DNA here is from genome assembly GCA_000404065.3 of Pinus taeda. NCBI lineage: Eukaryota > Viridiplantae > Streptophyta > Pinopsida > Pinales > Pinaceae > Pinus > Pinus taeda. Next base: position 16,524 of record APFE030147782.1, read on the forward strand.
CCCCTTACTCTATGTTTTCAATTTTGTAAACATCTAAGAGAAATTTCTTAGGTTTTTCTTGCATACGAATTGACTGAATAATGTGCATGTGACCACTATGCATGAGTAGAATTGCATGTGTTAACTTTGGGTATGAGACGATTATATATGGGTGCATGTGACATCCATTGCATATAAATTCAATCCAAGTTGAGATTATTAAAGGACCATAATATGTGGATCTTATGTAGTATTGGTGCTATTCCATCTTTTGTTTAAAATAATGAATAATTATTCTTGAGATAGCTAGGTAAATTGGGTAACTATGGTTAAGGCTTGAACTTGTATAGCCTATGGTTCAGGTTATCTAAGTTATGCATTATGCATCATGGGGGAGGAAAATTTCACCCAATGAGACTCTTTTAAATAATGGCGCATACTACAGAAGGTATACATGTTAGCAATACATTCTACTATGGTAATAGGAGTATGATAACGTTATAGGAAATGCTAGCTATAGTATATTTATGATAAAGTTTCCATTGTTGGTGTTGTTGAGTTAGCAAAGGAAGGAAGTATTTATGCATAATCGTGTCTTGTTGAATGACCATGATTTATTCTTCCTCCGAGTTGTAATACATGCATAAGGGTTGATTTGGAAGCTTGTATTAAAGTTATATTTGTTGAACCTAAGATTCCACATTGTGAATCCAATGGACCATATTAGGTAGTTGGTGGAATTGTGCCACAGGGGTATGTGACAAACGGTATCAGAGAACTAATTTCAAACTTTTTAGCTTAAGGGCCAATCTGCCTCTATAAGATATGAATGAGTTTTAGGTCCTAAATTTGGTCTTACACTTAGGTCTCACACAACTAAGAAGTTAATCAAGTTCAAAAGGACAAGTCAGACCCACCATGAAAGGGTGTGTACTTTATTAAAATTTACACCCACTCAACTAGTATATATACATGATGTGACAGTTCATTTTTTTTTAATTCATTCATCACATCTTCTCTCTCCTAGAGCAGTTGCACATGTGACAAAAAGAGGTCGAGTTACTTGGAGTTTGACCGAGTTGTAGGAGGAAAGTTTGACCAAATTTTACCAAGCTACATGAAGTCTATTTTAGGCTTAGTTTGATCATAGTTAACCGATATGTAGGATGTTGAGTTTGACCATAGTTGACCAACTTGCAGGAGGTTGAATTTGATTACACTCAACAATAATTAACTCTAGTTTATCGGTAAGGCCAAATTTGACTACAGAGATGACAATAGGTCTAACTTTGAACATGCCAGTTTGAACATCAATTTTTTGCATTTTGAACAACATTAAATTCTGACTATTTTGGATAGTTTCACTAGCCTTGAATTATTGGAGTTTTTACCAAAAATTTCTAGTATTTTTCCCTAGGTATTGGCATAGATTTGTAGACAAATTATTGTGTTTTAAACATTGCTAAATAATAACTTCTCCTAAGAAAATTTGTTGGGTTTTCTCCTAATTTTGGGTTTCCCAAGGTAAAAATATTTTCTCTATTGTATAAGGTTGCCTCTTTATGATCTTTGTTTTTTTCGTTACATTTACTATTGATATTTTCTATGTATAATTTCTCAACGATATCAGTGGCATGAGATAAATTATTTGAATATAAATAGGTAGTAAATATTTGATCAGAATATTGGTTTCTATTTTTCATCTTGTATAAAATTCAACATGGTATAAGAGCATTGTTGAAATAATAACCATTGAAGTCACCTGAAGAGACAAGTGTTTAGTTTCTTGACTAGATTTTGATTTCTTGTCAATTGGTCCCTAGTATTAGAATGGAGATAGGGTTACAAATATTCAAAAGTAATTTACTCTAGAGATAGAGGTAGCTAATGAGAAAACCTCCCTCACATAATTTTTTATAAAGAAATAAGAGAATGGGTCATAACACCTGTATTAAAGTATGTTCTTTTAATATTGATGTATTTGTCATGGAGTATTTATGCTTATTTGGTACAAGATTTGGAAGGCTTAGGGTTTGTAGACCTTAGAGAATACTTGGAGGTTATGACTTGTGTTGAAGTGTTGTATGATATATTCCTAGAGTTTGTGGGAAGAAATCTTAAAGAAATACTTGGGGTTTTGGATGTAAGCAGAGTTTGTGTGATGCATACTTGGTTTATCTCCTTGATAGCATGGAATGAATTGGTGTTTATGCTAGATTTTTAATTAACCTTTGGTATGGACAGATAGCTAGATGAATCCACTAAATGAAGAAACCCCAACTCTTACAGTTCATACAAGATAAAGGAAGGTAAAGAAACATGCATTAGCAACTAACGTTAAGGATGAGGATGAGAATCCACCTTAGAAGAATTCAAAGGAATTATTACTTTAAGATATACGACCATTAATGTTTGTAGGAAGTTGCACCTATAGGCACATGACATGTTTCCAAGTTTCTGTTACAGATTTGTCAGAGAGGGAGTTGACAATCCTCAACAATTTCTTCATTAATCAAGAGATAAAAGGAAGAATAGCTAAATTATTCATGCTACATATGGTATCATTGAGATGTATAAGGGTAAGTTGTGGAAATATGGTTCTCATAGAAAGAGGGAGTGGACTACAAGGAAAGCTTTTCCTCTAGTTGCTAAATGTTCAAGTTTTTTGTATGGCCTAAATACTTGAGCATAGACTCAATAAGAGTTATTGGTGTTAAAGAGGGGGGATTTTATAGATTGTTAGGACTTTCAGAATCATTCCACAGGTCAAAAGAAATTCTAGTTACGAGGGTGTAAATAGTTAGGAAAAGTGGAAGGGGAAACCTTCCAAGACAGTGTCATGGGTTGAGATTGTCAAAATTATTAGATAGAAGGTCTCTAGGAGAATTATGCCTTCAAATGAACTATGTCAAATAGAATAAGTACTTGCTTATGTAAAAAAGAGAACAACAATGGTAGAAGGACTTTCTTACATGACAAAGGGAGAATTAGTGATAGGAAAATGTGATTTTGTGAAAAAGGGAGGAGCCAGGCTTACCACATGAATCCTTGCTTCAATGTCAAAGGAATTTAACCACAAACTTTGAGATGAAGGATCTTCCATGATGTATTATTTATTGGGATTGTAGGTGTGGCATAAACATAATAATATCTTCCTTGGCTAGGGAAATTATATTTTCCATATTTTGAGGAGACTTGGTATGATGGACTACAAGTCCATTGCTACTCCTTTGGATTCTAATCCAAAGAAGCTAAGTTATTTTTCTTCAAATTCAAATTGTATAGATAGTTGATTAGATCCTTAATGTACATGGTTAACACCAATCATATATTTACTCTGTAGAGAACACCCAAATCTAGTATATATTTGAGTCAAGGCAGATACATTGGGTTGTAGCAAAGCATGTGTTGAGATACATGCATGGTATAGTTGAATATGGTTTTATATATGACAAAGGTGGTGAATTAGGGCCATAGGGATATACAAATTTAGACTGGGTCGAGGGTGCAAAGGATAGAAAAAATCAGATATGGGTGTTTCTTTAGCTTGAGATTAGCTATGATATCCTAGTTTAATAGGAAGAAAACATTTGTCACACTCAATGTACCAAAGGTGAAGTTTAATGTGTTGAAATTTGGTTGAAAGAAATAATTTATTAACACAATAGCTACTTGTGACAAGATATATATATATATAATATATATATATATATATATTATATATATATATATATATATATATATATATATATATATATATATATATGCTATTGTGTATGTATTTTACTTCATTCATGAGGTCATCAAGAAATTATACAAAAACAATGCATAAAAGATAAAGAATACCATAAAATAGCCTAACGGCCAAGGAAAAACCCATAAGGGAAAAACCTAATGAGAATCTTAGTCAATAGGAGAAATCAAAGTCATAGATGAAAGGACCAGTTAGACAAACTATCCAAGTGCCAAGTCAATCCTCTATAACAAGCAATAATCTTCATGAAGTCTTTCACAAAGTTGTCCTCAAGTTGCCACAAAGTTCTGCTAATAAAATTGTTGATAAATCAAATATAAGTTGCCTCAAGATCTCGTATAACCACAGAGGAAAACTACCTTAGAAGCTCATATCAACCCAAGTATGTGTTCCTTATAATTTCAAATGAACTGGCTACCTCAGACTTTGCATTACAAGAGTTTGCCTTAGATTCGTATTAGAGAGAGTAAAATCAGATTCATATACACCTCAGTGCTTAAGAACATATATGAATATCATATGAACTACCTCTAAAAGTGATGTACGATCCACCTCTGAAATGATGAATGAACTATCTTAGATATCTCACAATAAATTCCACATATGAGATCTGAATTGGTGTAAAATGGTGCAGGATAGGGGTGAATATGTAGTTGTTTGTCCTTGCGATGGATACGACTTTTGGGTAAGCCAACTTGGTCAACTTGGAGACACTAAAATATGCTCTAAAAATTCAATTTTTCTTTTCTTTTAAATGTTCAAATAAATTTGTTTTGAATTTTTACAACAACATACATTAGGAAGATAAAACCTAGTTACAACTTCAACACTCCCTCTTAACTGGGGAGGTATTCATAATGACTGTCAAGATATTCTCAATTTTAAGATTTCTATGAGAAATTATTATCAATATCAATATAAGCATCATCAACAATATCATTACCAGAATCAACCACAACCATAATCCAATAAATACCATTGATGTATGGCAAAACAATCTCACTCTAGAAAGATAACATAGCATGATTTTGGGAGGATACATCCTCTAGGACCATTCTCTCCAATATGGTAAAAGTGACATGGGGATAACATCCCTAATCAGGTCACTATACAATGACATGGATATAATGATTGTCCTATGCCAGACCATTTTCCTATACAAGCCAAAGTGACATGGGGACTACAACCCTAATCATGTCATATATAATGACAGGAAAATATTTTTCCATACGACCATCCTTCCTAATGAGGTCAAATTGACACAGAGACTACATCCCTAATTATATCACTATATAATGACATAGGAAGAATGCTTTTCCACTGGGCCTATGTACTTAAAATGGGGATAGCCTCCCTAATCAGGTCAAAATACATGGCATAAGAAGAACGATATTCCACAATGTTATCCAATATTTCAAACCAATCTCCCTAATTATGGTTAATGTACTTGACGTGGGGATAACCTCCCTAATTCAGGTCAAATTACAAGACATAGGGAGAAACCATGTCCATGATATAATCATCACACCCTCTTAATCAAAGAGGCATCTCAAATTGCTCTTCAGGAAGAGTCTTTATCAATATATTGGTTATCTTCAGATTGGTGGAAATATATTCAAGTTTTACTACTTCCTTTGGCACCATGTCTATCGTCATGATTTCACTTGAACTTGATCAAAACTTGCAAGTAATATCTAAAGTTATAATTATTTTTAGATTTCTAATCCAACTGGAATATATATTGTCTTTGATATTTTTCTTTAAGAAATCAAAATTGGCTTCTCCACAAGTTGGACCTTTATTAGGTTTAAGAAGCCTTATACTCATTTGTCTAGCCTCACCTTCTTGTGCAAGACTTTTTACTGTAAACGGTAATCATACACCCTTCAAAATAGATATTAGAGGCTTCAATCTTTCAATAATTCCACAAATGTTGAAACCTATCCACAGAGCCAGGGCATGTTACAAATGCATAGAAGTATCATGACCCAGCTCACAAAGGTGTATATAAACTTGTTGCCTAGAATCTTCGCCTATTTTCACATAAAATTTCTGTTGACCAAACCTTCACATGAATATGAATATGTTTTCTCTCCTCCAACTCTATCTCTACTACACAAGTGTTGGGGAAAATAATGAGAGGTGGGGGGCTGAATCATTATTTACAAATAAATAATTTTTTACATTTCATATTCATATTTCTATACACGACTTTACTGAATTGAACATGCATGTGTATGTGATTGTTCTTAAGACAATTAGTGTATATCCAATGATCTTACAATTCAGTTAATCCATCATATGTTTGTCTTTAGCTAGTGCATTAGTACTTCATTAACCATTAGATAAAATTTAACCATGAGTTGTAATAAATAAACCATCACACACAAGAAACACACATGAACACCAAGATTTAAGGTGGAAACCCAATGCGGGAGAAAACCACATGTTGTTGGTGTCTCTATCTTCTTTTAATATGAAAGGTTGTTTACAATATTGTATTGGTGCAGACTCATACCAGTACGCAGGCACCCACTTGCAAAAGGATACAACCTTCTCATTCTCTAACTTCTACTTGAAGGGAGCTACAATCCCCTAGCTCTTGTACTGGTTGATATGTTTACCAGTATGTAGGCACCGACCTACAGAAGGATACAAGCTTCACTCATTTTCTAGTTGCTACTGGAAGGGAACTCCAACCCCCTAACTCTTGTATTGTTTGATATGTTTACCAGTATGTAGGTGTCGGCCTAGAGAAGGATAACACCTTGACCCTTCCTCCAAGGACCACGTTTCATAAATTTTCAGACAGGGTACATATCAACACAATATGTAGTCCATGTTTCATTAAATTTTCCTACTAGACCCATCAATAACATTAAAGCTCAAAATAAAACACCATTGTGCTATAACCATCAAACACAACTGCATCAACCAATCAATAAAACGCATCAACTCTTAAACTCAATCATCAATCTCTGAATCAACCACGATTGAATCAATCAATCGCTGAAACTCTAAAACTCAATCATCAATCTATGAATCAACCACAATTGAATCAATCAATCACTTAAACTTATTAAATTTGAAACTCAATCATTAATATTTGAATCAACTACAACTAAATCATTCAAACACTGAAACCTCTGACATAACTGAATCACCTAATCATCATTTTTTGATACAATATAATCAACCATTCATTCAAAACCCAATCAACTGATACTTAATCAAAATTCAACCAATCAACTGGAACAGTCAGATCACTGTAACCAGAACCCATATCTAAACTCATAATAATGCATCAACAACCAAAACCAACTGCAATCCCAAAAATCATAAGTCAAAATGTATATGCTACTTCAATGAAGCCAACTTGCATGTATACGCTCTTTTCAGTAGAGAAACCTCTGTATAGAACTTAAAATACTGAAAACTTGACTACTCCATTCTGAATAGAACCTTGAGCTATACTCAGGTCTACTGCAACATTCTAAACCAATCACATAATTGTTTTCTGATCTTCAATCACAATTAGTCAGAAATATTTACATTATTCATAATCAGCTTCATCATTCAATTAGATCTACTCCATACATGATCATTTAACCCATATCAAACAAGATGACATCATTGACAAATAGCAAAGAAGTAGTAGCACTGATCAAATAGATCAGTCATTTCTGAATCAAATAGTTAGCGAGACTCAATCTCCTTATACAATCAATCTTACTTCAAATCTAATGGAGACATCATTGACAAACAAGAGTAAAACAACAACATTGGTCAGATAGATCGGTCATCTCTGAAAAACAATCTTTTCTTTTGCATACGCTACTTGGAAGTGTCGAAGCAGCGTGTATACACATCTTCACCAAGGCAAACCAATGTATAGATCTGCAAATAATAACTTATAACTCTGTAGCTATTCCAAACTTCAGATATACCCATATCACAACATTTAAAGGACAAAAAGATTTGTTACTACTCAGATCTAGACTATCCATCATCAGATCATATAATGATAAGTCATTTTAGGTCTTATGATCCTAATCCATCATTAGATCTCATCCATCATCAAACACTCAAGTGCATAAATAGTTCATATCAAGCAAACCATCAATAACCCATAACATGCATATTTTCTTTTGATATTACTCTTAATAAGATATTCATTCCTCGCACACTCTCACACATTGATCTTTACCTCCTTATATATTTTTAGCCTTTTTCAATACCTCGGATCAAAACCATAGTTATGTCGATGGTATTCTTTGACAGGGTCAATATTCTTTTCCACGCTCATTACTATGGGCCAATACCATGGTAGGAACCCCTGCTATTCTTTAACCTTAATTTTCCATCCCATATGCACTTTTCCTCTTGTGAAAGTGTGTGCATATGTATACATTTATTTATTTTTGTGTACCTGCATGTATATGATACTTGGACTAGGTGAAACAACATATACAACTTAATACAAATTAAAACATTTTTTTCTTCAATTGCTTGATTTTGATCTGTAATACTTTTTTCCACCATCCTATTCTTTTGTGCCATTACTGTGTTACTCTGAATGTGAGTTTCCATCATTCATTACTTCTGAATTGATTCCTCTGAACTTCCCTGTATTTTGTCACATCTTGTAAACACAACTGCTATGCATTTTGTCATATCCTATTTATACCTTTATCAAATAGTAAATTCATCAAATAGTTTGTCATTAAGGAAAACTCATTAGTATGTTTCTTATCAAGGAAAACACTAACACAATCTCCCTATATCAAACCTTTGACCATTATTATGTTCCAACATTCTATCACCTCTGATATCTCTATGTTCCAATATTTTGTGACCTCTGATATCTCTGTGTTCCAACATTTTGTCACCTCTGATCTATCATGTAGATTCATCTAGTTACCATGTACTTGTTCTATTATAAGTGATTTTCCATCAAGAACAACACATGCATCATAATGCCAACAACAAGGAACTCGGTTATCTCATATTAGTCTTTGGATAAGATAATTTCACTTATCATTATGGTTACTTAATTCTAATTGCACATATTGTCAGGGTATAAAACTTCATTTTGGTTGCTTGTAATAATTGCAGAGATCAAATAACTTCAATGTTTGTCATAGAAAACACTTCATTCTTATCAGAGATATTAGATAATGTTTCCTTTCCTTGATCCTTGGACTTTCATATGATCTCAGTGTTTCATAATAGCTCTAAAACCATGTTGAAATTTGGTTACAAGAAATAATTTTTTAACATGATAATTACTTATGAGAGTATATATATATTATTATTTACGTATTTTACTTCATTCATTAGGTCATCAATAAATTATACAAATACAATTCATAAAAGACAAAACACCATAAATTAGGCCAGCCGCAAAGGCAAAGCCCACAAGGATAAAATCCAATAATCCTTTCCTTATAGAATCTTAGTCAACAAGAGAAATCCAAGTCATAGATGAATTGACTAGTTAGACTAATTACCCAAGTGCCAATACAAATCTCCACAACAAGAAATAGTCTTCATGAATTTTCTTACAATGTTATCCTCAAGTTTCCACAAAGTTCTTCTAATAAAATTGTTCATAAATCATAGGTAAGCTTCTTCAAGGGCTCGTGTTACCACAAATATATAATACCCTAGTATATTGTATCAACACATGGATAAGTGCCTTATAATTTTATATCAACTGACTACAATTCATTCATCGCATCTCTCTTAAAGAAGTCACACGTGTGACAAAAAGAGGCCAAGTTGAATAGAGATTGACCATGTTGTAAGAGGGAATTTTGACCATGTTTGACTAAGCAAAAAGAAGTCTATTTGGGTTGAGTTAAACTGTAGTTGATCAAGCTATAGGAGGCAACTTTTAACATTAAGTGACCAAGTTGTAGGAGGCATGGTTTGACCACAATTGACTACAGTTGATCATAGGAGTTACAGGGCTGAATTTGGCCACATATATGATCACAGGTCCATGTTTGAACATGATGGTTTGACTGTCAATTTTTGGAAATTTGACCCGATCAACATTTGATTATTTTAGAAAATTTGACCAACCTTGACTTACGAGAGTTTTACCAAAAAAAACTGGTATTTTAACTTGGATACTCGCTTATATTTGTAGACAAATTATTAATTTGTAAACCATGTTGAAGAATAACTTCTCCTAAGACAAATTGGGTTTTCTCCCAAGTTTAGGTTTTATAAAAACCCTGGTTGATTTCCATGTAAAAAAAATATAAGACCAATATCATGGGGCACATATTCGAAGCTAAATTTTGGGAAAAAAAATCGTAGTGGGTGTTAATTTTAGTTTATTTTAGCTAAGGAAAATAGCAAAGGAAATGGAAAAGGATTTAGAAAGGCATGAGGCATTAATTGGCATTTTATTTATAAAAATAATGGAAATGAGAAGAAAAGGAAGGTGAAATGTCCCAAGTTTTATATGAGGAGTAAAATTAAAGAAAAATAATGGAAATTGAAGAAAATCAATTATTAAAACATCTTATGAGGATCAGTTGATGGGATTTTGTCAATTTTAGCTTGGAGTTATCTCTCTATTTTCTCTCTCATACTCTTGGACACTTAGAGTTTCTTCGAGCACTCTTGTAGGAGTGTGGCATACTTTGGATTTGGAGAAACAAGTAAAATCAAGAGAAATAAATCGCAACAGGACATCAGCATAAGAAACTACAATGGGTTTTTCTTGTAGGTACTGTTAAAGTCTAGAAATGTCTATTTTTTACCATCCTTTTTTCCATCGCATTTCACCTTTCTGTTATTTTGATACCAAAGCCTTAGCATATTAAGGTCAATATAAATACCTATAAGTTATTAATCATCCATATTTGAATTCTTATTTTTAGTGAAATTATGACAAAAGTGTCTTGCACTTACCGAATTTTATATATTTTGCAATTGATATATATTTATGCAGCATAATCCATTGATGTTAGATAGGTTGCAGCATTACAAAAGAAGAAATAAGACTATCAAAAGATTACATTTGTCTTCATATGGTTAACTACCTACTAACATTGCTTGGAAAGCTACGAAAAATAAGAGATCTTGAACTCAAAGGCTAAGTCAAACTTCGAAACTGTGTGTTGCAGTTAAACATGGGAAGCAGAGAATCAAGCAAGCGAGACACTTAGCTATTAAAACATGAAATCTCTTCTGACTTTATTTTTCAATAGAAAATCATAAAGATATTAGACTCTTAGTTATCGATCTCATACGTGTCAAATTCGCTTACAATTTATTAACTTAAAATTATTTCAAAGTCATTTTCATCATTTGTATAAATAGCAGTAAGTGAGACAAAGAACACAATAGTAGTGGTGATTATTGTTATTAAGTTTATAATCCTTTTTTGAAAAATTGATAATTTGTTCTCTTAATACAATTTATTTTTACTTTCTAAATGCGTGTGTGAAGAACCATTGATTGTTAAATCAACCATGCACTCTAGAAAGGCCCCCTGCAAGCTGTGAGGTTTTCTTTTAGTTTTGCATTAACGTTTTTAGAGTTTACTTGTAGCTTTTATTTTCCATACATTTATTTTTGCAGGGTACTTATAAACCAAAAATACCAAAAAGAGTTTACTTATGTTATGCATTTTTATATCATTGCTTAAGTTGTTTTAGCATTCAATTTCAACTTCTCTTCATCATTTTCTCATTCACATTTCACTTTTGATATGCTGACAGAGTACACTTTAGAGGATGATGTGCACATTAGTAACAGGCCTTGAGTTAATATTTCACATTTTAGATTTCTTTTTCATTCTCTTTTTGAAGCAACTTTATGTTTTGTAATCTAGATTTCGTTATTATTTACTCTTAGCATTGGTAAATTAGCTTAATGATTTCTTTTCAACAACTAGTGTAGAATGAGTTCAATTCTGCAACAGTAGAGTTAAATTATTTTCATTCATGTTCAATTTTAAATCATTTCCTTTTGATAGTTATAATTAAGTGTGGATTGCTACAATATAGATAAGATATTTTATTTTCAAAAGCTCAATTTAGATAGGACTCTAGATTGAAAGAACATGTGCGTCGATTCCCTCCAAACTGTATAAAAAGCATTCATTCATCTTTAAGATTAGTTTCATTCTTAGCTCACATAATTTATAGAAGAAATCCTAGCATATATAGTGCACATACACTTCACAAGTACACGAATCCTCGTTGAAATTTAATGAATTAAATTAAAGACAAATAATTTACCAAACATTTTTGCACAATTGTCGAGGAAGTCTATATAGGATTTCGTTCTTGCATTTCATTTTACAATTTTTTAATTTGATAAAATTGAAAAATGATAAAAAAACATTTATGCATAGGGAAAGGGATTCTAGGGGTAGATTTATAAGTAGAAGTATAAGTTCAATCCCAACATTACCACTCACTCCACGTAGACTTCGTAGTGCCACACCGTCCAACCATACTCGCATCACATCATTGATAGGTAGACATAGAGTTCTTGAGGTGCATAGATCAAAAATCCAATCTAGATATTCACCATCTTATTCTACAAAATTTGTAGTTAACGAACACACATCCCTAACAGGAGTAATTTTCCTCTCTTTAATGGGAGAACAACTTCTAGTTAAAGAACTAGAAGTTCCTAGTGAAGAAGAAGAAGAAGAACCTTATTTTAACATGCCATTAGTAGAGGAACTAGAAAAAGTGCTAGATAATCCTATCATAGAACCTTATATTAGCTCTAAAGAATCTATAATGGTAGGGGAAGGAGAAGGAGAAGTGCATAATGTAGATGGTGGTGAATTTAGGATTGGAGGTGGAAGAGGCATAGGAGGAAATAGAAGAAGAGGTGGAGTTTGAGGTGGAGCTCGAGGTGGTTGTAGAGGTGATAGGGGAGAACTAGATCCTTATGGATTTCCCATCTTTGATGAAGATACTGTTGGCATTATTATACAAATTTGGCACTATGACACAGGTATTTTCCTTGATGGCAACTCACACAAATGACAGATCCACTTCACGATCATAGAATGAAGAAAGAGAGGTACACACAGGTTCCCCATTATCCAAGTCGTGTGAACATGTGGGTTCACAAAAAAAAGGTGTGTACAACATACACACGCACTTTCATGCAAGGAAATGCATGTACATGTTGGAAAACTTAGTTTTGGTCCATGGTATTTTGATCCATGGTATTGGTCCAAGGTATCTCATCCGAAGTGTTCATCCCAGGTATTTGGTCCAAGGTATTGATTCTAAGTGGTTTTGGAACATGGTATTGAGTAAGGCCTAAGACTATAAAAGGAGGAGAAGATCATTACGCAAAGGCACTCATGAATTGAATATCTAATGAAGAGAAATATCTAGAATACAGGTGATTGGGTTATAGTGCACAGTTGGATATATATCAAGGATGAACCTAAGTTCTTGATGAAGGATAAGTTCTATTGATGGGTCATGATCTTAAGACTTGAAGAGAAGTATCTTTGTGTGGTTTTGATATTTTATCTAAATATATGGTGCATGTTGTAATCTGTAAATATGATGATCCAGGTATAAATAATGTTTGGAATTGTTGTAAAGTTTAAATCATCATTTACAGATCTGTACGCAAGTTCACTTTAGAAAAGGCACATATACACACTGGTTTTTCATATCAAAATAGCGTATACGCAAGTTTGCCTTAAGAAAATGGCATATGTATGCATGTTCGACACAGTGAAGTAGCATATACCTAATAAAATATGCCTTAGCTACTTATATTTGTTGTTGCAGTGTTCTAGGTTCTAGCTTGGGTTCTAGTTACTGTTACTATATTCTGGTTACAACATTCTGAGAAGTGATTTAGTTTTGGTTGATGCAAAGGAGATTGATTTATGCAGATATATTTGATGTTTGATTGATGTTATTGATGGATCTAGTCTAAAAATTAATGAAACATGGTCCCTGGAATTAAAAAGAACGTTTTAGCCTTCTATAGGTTAGAACCTATGTACTAGTAAGCACATCAACTAGTACACAAGCTAGGGGGTTGTAGCTCCCTTCTAGGAGAAGCTAGAGAACGAGGGAAGGTTGTAGCTTTCTGCAGGTAGAAGCCTACGTACTAGTATAAGACTGCACCAGTACATAAAATTGTAAAAAGAAGTTTCTTATTAAAAGAAGATAAAGACAATTGCAGCAAGTCGTTTTCACCCACATTGGGTGATCTGAAAATTACTTATGAATGATCTCAGTTAATTAATGTAGGTATTATAGACTCATGTGCTGGTGTGTACCTATGTTATTTTAAGCAACAGATCGATAAGATTACGAAATGCATAGGCAATTGGAAAATAGTAAGAGAAACACAACAAGTAAATTCAACAAAAAGCACAACAATTTAATAAGGAGTTCACCCAATCCTCCTGGGCTACGTCCCCTGGTCCAACTTTTAGTGGTGGCCTTTTTTTATTGTGTCTGTAAGCAAATTTTTTATAATGAGGAGCTCAATTTGAGTCTCCTTTAACTGGTGATGCTTAGTAGGGTGGTACTTGGATTCCCCAAGCCACTAGAATACACAGACTCCCCCTTACGAAGTCTAGACCTCAACTACTCTTAATGGGATGAGTCTAATTTGGTACTCAGTCCCAGACCGATATCCTCACAGGGATTGCTCAAACCTCTCAAGCCTTCTCAGTTCTATCTTCTCGATGTTGTTTTAGCTCTGTAGGTAAGCTCAACGTCTATGTTCTCTACTTCTTGCTTCACTCTCTCTTATGTCTCCCTTCTACTCTTTGTTTGTCTGTGGCTTACAGCCAATATATCCCTTGAATGTTCGCTTCCTCCTCTGCCTCTTCAGATCGTCTGCCTCTATCCACTAGAATTCCCTACTTTTGTGTCATCGTCACTGTGTAACATTTCACAAAGAGGTGACCACTTGTCTCCTTACGAACTGGGCACCAACGCTTCCTCGAATGGTTCATTTTTTCGGTTATTCCATGAAATGATTCATTTGCCAACTCAGCAGTCATGCCAGACTTCAAATCTTTATGTACCATAGCTTATTTCTCCCTCGGTTCTGGTCATCCATCGAGTTAAACCTCCCCAGTTTGATCTAGAGCCCCCAGATGCTATGGTCTTTGCTTACATCACGTGGTTGAGTTACTCGACTGTTAGCCCGTCATGTGAGTATTTTTTCTCTCTCTCCTCCAAACATGCATCACTTAGTGTGTGGAATTGCTACGTCTTCGACCAAACCTACTTATCACCTGAAATGCCTCCGATATTCCGCCAGTTTTGTGCATGGTACCCACCTGTCGGTTTGGGTATTTCTACATGGTTTTCCCTATTTTTCACATGACCAGGTGTCGAGTTTTTTCCTTCTCTAAGGTTTTTATCCTGTGATGCACTAATCGTGCATCAATAATGGCCTCTGTTTTCTGATCTGGACTCCCCAATTACTAATTTGTGCCATTACGCGGTCTCCATGGGCCAACAGTTAATGTGCTTTGATTGAGGGTCCTCATTGTTCCATGCTAGCTACAACTGCCACTGTCCAGAGGTCCTTCGTGATAGCTCATTGTTCAGAAGATTTTGGATTCTAACATAATTTGAAACAATCATAAAAATCTGATAATTTTCAAGGATCCAGTTCAGATCATGGGCTTCCCACTAAAAACGCTTTTGGACCACCAAAAGTTGTTTTTCAAGCATCGACTAAGTGAGGATACAACTTTCTCACCTGTCTAATCTCTATCCATTTTGCATTGCTTGGCATTGGACCCCTGAGCCCAATTTTGAGGTACTCAACATCTCCCTTGCACGTCTTTCTCACCTTCCTGTCTAGAATTGTGTCTCAAACAATTCATTAAGATATTCAAGTAGCAGGTCACCAATAGAAGGCAATTGACTTTCTTCTTTAGGATCTTCAATTAACGAAGGTTCAAATAGTCTCAAGTTGTCTACATTTACAACTGAGTAGATGTGCATGTAAGCTGGTAGATCAAGGTGAAAAGCATTCTCCCCAATTTTCTAAAGGATCCTGAAAGGTCCATACCTTATTGGTTTCAACTTTTTACCTTCACCTTGCATCCTATCCTTGCTAATATATAGCCAGACTTGATCACCAACTTGGAAACTATGCTCCATCTTATGCTTTTCATGCCATTCCTTGTATTGGGCTTGGCTCCCTTCCAACTGCTTCTGTACTTCCTTATGGATCTCGTAGATTTTTTCAATGAACCTAGTTTCCTTGTCCACATCATTGTGTCCCTCAACTGTTGTGTCCTTACAAAAAACAAAATCCAAGGGAGACCTTGGTGTGAAACCAAAACAAGTCTCAAAAGGAGATCTCTGTGTGGAAGAATTTTTGGCTCGGTTGTAAGCATGTTGCACATAACACAAATGTTCATCCCAAAGCTTAGGATGCTTGTTGTAATATCCCCTAAGCAACTGGATCACTGTCTTGTTGATTACTTCTGTTTGGCCATTGCTTTTTGGATCACAAGTTGTGCTTTTCTTCAGTTTTGGTGTCCATCAGTTCCCACAGACTTGACCAAAACTTTCCCACAAATTGATTGTCTCGATTAGATAAAATGGAAGTGGGTAATCCAAAATGAACCCATACATGTTGAAAGAACAGTTTTGTAGTTTGTTCATCTGTAATCTGTTTATTACAAGGTAGCAAAATACACAGTTTGCTAAACCTATCCACAACAACATACAGATAATCATGGCCTTTTTCTAGATTTAGGTAGTCCTCCAACAAAGTCCATGGAAGCACTTTCCCAAGGATGAGAAGGAACTAGTAATGGAGTGTACAAGCCTAGTTTTCTATTGTTGGGCTTGCTTTTAGCACACATAGTACACCCTCTTACATATCTAGAAAATGTCTCATTCATTTTTGGCCAATAACAAAATCTTTGCAACTGTGTAACTATTTTACTTACCCCAAAGTGACCTGATATTAGAGAGGTGTGTGCCTCTCGAATTATCTTTAATCTTTCAGTTTGTGGAATGCATAGCTTCCCAAAATGATATAGATTCGGTCCTTTACATGAGAATCCAATTCTTCTATTTGTTTTCCTTCACTTAAACTTGCATATACATATTTGAAATCTATATCTTGAGCATATTGTTCAATGTATCTCTCTTGTAACATAAAATTATGCTTGAGTATAGTAGATGCATTTATAATGGGTCTAGATAGCATATCTGCAAATTTATTGTGTATGCCCTTTTTATATCTAATGACTAAATGAAACTGTTGTAGAAAACCCATCCATCTATAGTGTCTTGATTGCTGCAACTTAGTTTGGGAGTGTAGATATTGAAGTGGTAGATGATCAGTATGTATTACTGTCTCTTCTCCCATTAAGTAATGTTTCCACTTTCTCACACTCCGTACTAGTGCATACAATCCTTTATCATATGTGGGATAGTTAACTACTACAAAATTAAATGTCTTAGAATGATAACATATGGGTTTATCGTACTGTATCAACACTGCTCCCATGGCATAGTCACTAGCATCCGTTTGGATCTCAAATCATCTTTGAAGATCAGGTAGTGCTAGTACTAGTGCTCTACTAATCTTTTCTTTCAATGTGTCAAAGGCTTTCTGCTATTTTCCTCCCCACTGAAACACCTTGCTCAATCCTATTAAAGCATGTAAGGGAGCTGCAATTAAGGAAAAGTTAGAAATGAAATTTATCCAATATTGTGTTGCTCCTAAGAAGCTCATAACTTCTGTAGCAAATTTGGGTTTAGGTCAGTTTACAATGACTACCACCTTAGAGGGATCTATCTTCAATTCACCACTCCCTATTATATGTCCCAAATAATTCAAAGATGTTTTGCCAAATTAAAATTTTGAGAGTTTAACATAAAGTTTTTCCCTTTTCAAAACATCTAGTGTCTTCTTAACATGCTTTAAATGTTCTTCCCATTTTTTGCTAAATATCAGAATGTCATCCACGTATACAATAACAAAATCATCAAGAAAAAGTCTGAGTACATAATTCATTATTCTCATGAAAGTAGCAGGGGCATTAGTTAAGCCAAAAGGAATAACTAGCCACTCATACAATCCCTGATTTATATTGAAAGTAGTCTTCCATGCATCTTGTTCTACAACTCTGACCTGATGATACCCACTATGCAAGTCTAACTTGGAAAAATAAACAACTTCTTTCAATTGATTTAATATATCATCTATGTGAGGAAGAGGATAATGATTTTTTATTGTTATCTTATTCAATGCTCGATAATCAATGCACATCCTCCATGAGCCATCTTTATTTCTCACCAAAACGATTGGAGATCCACATGGTGATGTGCTAGGTCTGATGAACCCCTTCTCAAACGACTCCTGCACTTGCTTCTTGATTTCAGCATTCCCTAAAGTAGACAACCTGTACATTCCAATGTTAGGCAATGGAGCATCTTACTACAAATTAATATCATGTACTATTTCCTTTTTGGGTGGCAGGCCTTTAGGTTCTTGAAATAAGATATCATACTTTGAAACAACTTTTTCTAAATTAGCTTGTTGTCTAGCAACACAGCCCTCAAATACATTAGTTTTATCAGGTTTCTTTTCCTTTAGAACCATCAGTAAAAAAAATTTGCATGAATTTAT
Organism: Pinus taeda; assembly: GCA_000404065.3. NCBI lineage: Eukaryota > Viridiplantae > Streptophyta > Pinopsida > Pinales > Pinaceae > Pinus > Pinus taeda. Next base: position 34,894 of record APFE030147782.1, read on the forward strand.
CATTCATTTCATTTTCTCTGAGTTTATGAGAGTATAACTATTTTTGAGCTTATGAGCTCTTACAAAGTATTCGATTCCATATTTAACGAGTAGATACTTGTTCTTAGCTCTATAGAAAATAGCTTTCCTGTCATACAAGTAAGGACTTCCTAAAACAATTCTGCATATATCCAAAGGAATTATGTCTAACTCAACCTCATCTACAAATGCTGACCCAAAAGAAAACTTGAGTTTGCATTGTCTAGTCACTTGTAGTTGTGCTTTATCACTTAACCATCCTAATGGGTGTGGTTTCTTGTGAGGTGTAGTCAATAATCCCAACTTCTTTACAATTGCTTCAGAAATTAAATTTACTTGTGAGCCACTATGAAACAAAGTGTCAATCTTTTGATGTTTGGAAATAACTTGAATATGGAAAAGCTCATGTCTTTTTCTCTCATTTTCTTCATCAATAGTAGATTGTGTAGAATTACTAGTAGATGCTTAAGAATTCTTACCTTTTATACCTGTGGCGGAAATGGTTTTTTCATCTCCTGAGTCCGATCCCAAATCTTTATGAATAGCTGCAGCAGTCTTCTTCTTCTTGCCCTCAAACTTCTTAGGTCTTAGCTCTATATGTAGAATCCAATAGTGCTCATCATCATGCCCATCCTTATTACAGTGAGTGCATGAATACTTTCTTTTGTATGTAGTGTTTGCCTTCCTTGCTTTCCATTTTTGTTTTCTTTTCTCCTTATTCTTTCTTGCAGTGGGTTGGGATGATCCCCGAACTTTTGGGTTTCCATTATTTCCTCTAGCTTCTAGATGCACAACTTGAACAGATACCTCATCTATACTAGTGGGATTAAACATGAGGATAGTGTGCCTCATGTAACTATGTAGACCACCGATGTACTTCAACAGAGTCTCAGGTGAGTCTAATCAAATTCCTAGAATCAATGCTCTCTTCCTAAATTCTTGGGTGTAACCTTGTACACTTTGCCCTTTTAATTGTCGAAGAGTTTTCTAGCTCATCATGGCTTGCTGCATGTAGGCCAATGGATAGAACTGCTTTTTTATTGTAGAAACAAATTCACTCTAGACAAAAAGAGTCTTACCATGTCTCTTCATGTTAGCTTGGGTCCTACCTTCCCACCAAACCAATGCATTGCCTCCAAGGCATATGCTGGCTAGCTGAACCTTGCTCTTGTCTGAATCAATAGTCTGCACTCTGTAATAAACATCAATTTGTCTAATCCAATCGTTTAGCTTTTCTGCATTCAACTCTCCATCATATATTGGTAAATCTAATTTAACATCTAGTTTAATCAAAGATGTCTTATTTTTATGTTAAGGGCTATTAGGAGGTGTGAGAAAGATTTCTTCTTTCCCTTTGCCTTTTGAGTGGTCATGGAGGAGAGACTCTTCTTCTCCTTTATCCTGTTTGGAGCCTGGTGAGTCTTCATCTTTATGTTTTCTAAAATCCTTATACATTTCCTCTACCATGGACCTTATGGCCAGGAAACTATCTATAAATTGAGGGTCTGGCCCCACATAACCTTCCTCTGACATTGTATTCTGAGGATAGACTCTCCCAATTTTAAGATTAGTTTCGACCAACTCTCCTTCTCCTAATTTGAGCTTTGATCTAGTTAGCATTCAACAGCTAAATCTAGCACAAACTTGTATAATTTTAACAAGTTATAGCTCTGATACCACTTGATCTGAAAATCACTTATGAATGATCTCAATTAATTAATGTAGGTATTATAGACTCATGTGCTCATGTGTACCTATTTACTTTAAGCAATGGATCGACAAGATTGCAAAATACATAGGTAATTGGAAAACAGTAAGAGAAACATGGCAAGTAAATTAAAAAAAAATACAACAATTTAATAAGGATCTCACCTAAGCCTCATGGGCTACGTCTCCTGGTCCAACTTTTAGTGGGGGCCTTTTTTCATTGTGTCTTTAACGAGATTTTTTACAATGAGGATCTCAATTTGAGTCTCCTGTAACAGATGATGCTTAGTAGGGTGGCACTTGGATTCCCCAAGCCACTAGAGTACACAGACTCCCCCTTAGCAAGTCTTGACCTCAACTGGTCTTAATGGGATGCGTCCAATCAGTTACTCAGTTCCCGACCGGTATCCTCACAAGGATTGCTCGAACCTCTCAAGCCTTCTTGGTTATGTCTACTCGATATTGCCTTAGCTTTGCAAGTCAACTCAACTTCTCTATTCTCTGCTTCTTGCTTCACTCTCTCTTATGTATCCCTTCTGCTCTTTGTTTATCCATGCCTTAAATCCAATCTATCCCTTGACTATTTGGTTCCTCTTCCGTCTCTTCAGATCGCCTGCCTCTATCTGCGAGAATTCCCTACTTTTATGTCATCGCCACTGTGTAACGTTTCATAGATAGATGGCCACTTGTCTCCTTACGAACTGAGGGCCAAAGTTTCCTCGAACAGTTTTTTACTTCACTTATTCCACGAAATGATTCATCTGATAGGTCATCGATCATGTCGGACTTCAAATCTTTATGTGCCATAGGTTATTTCTCCCTAGGGTTTGGTCATCCATCGGGTTGAACCTTCGCTGTTTTATTTGGAGGCCCCAGATCCTACGGTCTTTGCTTACATCGCACGCTTGGGTTGCCCAATCTTTAGCCCATGATGTTAGCAATTTTCCTCTCTCCCCTCGAGATACGCATCACTTGATCTGTGGAATCATTGAGTCTTCAGCCAAACCCAAGTACCGCCTAAAATTCCTCCAATATTCTTCCAATTTTCAACGTTGGACCCACCTGTCGGTTTGGGTATTTCCGAATGGTTTTCCCTATTTTTCACATGAGCAAGTGCTGGGGCTTTTCCTTCTCTGAGTTTTTTATCCTGTGATGCACGATTAGCACTTTGTGCTAATCACACATTAGAAATGGCCTTTGTTTTCTGATTTGTACTTCGCAATTGCTAATTTGTGCCGCTGCGTGGTCTCCATGGGCCAACAGTCAACACGCTTTTATTGAGGGTCCTCATTGTTCCATGTTCGTTATAACTTCCACTATCTAGAGGTCCTTCCTAATAGCTCATTGTTCATAATATTTTGGATTCTAACATAATTTGAAACAAGCATAGAACTCTGATAATTTTCAAGGATCCAATTCGGATCATTGGGTTTCCACCTTATATCTTGTGTTCATGTGTGCGATTGTATGCTCTGTTTTAACTACACTTGGTTACAATTTATATGGTTATGATGCACAGATTAATGATCAACATATGAAGAATTAACTAAATAATAAGTTTGAAGGGCATACGTTGGTTGCCTTAACAACCATTGTGTATACACACAAGTTTCATTAACTGAAGTAGTGTATATGAATCTGATTATGGAAATGAAAATTTATTGACTTGATAATACTGATTCGCCTTCCCCCTCAGCATTATTTCCAACAATTGGTATCAGAGTAGGTCCTTCATAAGAAGCTTGATCGCTTGAAGGAAGATCTATCATCATGAGTTACTAGGAAAGAGAGGGATCCATTAGACCACCAATATTTGATGTGAGCAACTTTGTTTATTGGAAGGTAAGAACCACTACCTATCTTTAATTTCTTGGAGCAAATGTTTGGGAAATCGTGGAAGGAGGATATACATTTCCATTAGCAATTCCTATAGATACGGCAGGTAAAAAGGAATATGAAACCAATGCCAAGGTTTTCAATACATTATTGGGGAGTCTATCACAATCATTTTTGTCAAATTGATGTAGCTCAAGACTGCCACAGAGATATTGGACAAGATCGTTCTAAGCTATCAAGGAAACAATCAGGTAAAATGTGCAAAACCACAATCTCTCAGAATTCAATATGAAACTCTCAAAATGCACAATGATGAAAGTATAGCTAGTGAATTCTTATGTATAGATGATATTGTCAACTACATAAAGAACTTGGGTGAAGAGATAAAAGAAGTTAATTTATTTGAAAAGGTTTTAAAATCCTTGTCTACTAAGTTTGAATCAAAAGTTTCTGCCATAAAAGAGAAGCAGGAGCTTCAGAATATTACTATGGCATAGCTACACAAAATCTTCACTACTTTCAAAATGAGAAAAGGAGGCCCATCAGATATGAGAGAAGATGCATTTGAAGCTTCAGTAAAAGAACTCAATGAATCAGGACATATTTCAAAAGAAGATGAAGAAGCAAACTTTGTCAAGAACCTTCAATGGGGTTCTGGAAGATTCAGAGGTAAACTACCTTTCAAATGTTTTGCTTGTGGAAGAGTTGGTCATTATGCTAGAAAATGTCCTCATAAAGATAAGTTTGATAAAGGTAAGGAATCAGGAAAATGGAATAGGAAACGATGTGTAAGTAAGAAGAGGCACTATACGCATGAAGATAGTAATGGTTTATCAAATAGTGATGAAGATAATAATGATTATAGACTTCTGATGGTTTTTTAAGATGACAATTTCTTGGATGCTTTAGATGAAGATGATTTTTATGAAGAAATCTCTAAACTCAAAATCTGTTTAGAAGGAAAGAATATGATTATAGAGACTCTGACATTCCAACTTGCTGAAAGGGAAAAACATAATGAAAAACTAGAATGTGAAATTGTGGGTCTAAGGAAAAATGCTGAGAAAACAAAAGCTCTCAAGCTCAGATTTGCTAAAGGATCAAAAAATTTAGATGAAATTATCAAAGTGTAGCTTTCTCCCCTTATAAATACAGGTCTTGGATATATTGAAGCTCATGAACTATCAACCTCCACCAAAAACTATCTTGATGCAGCAAAGAGAAGTGAACAATTTGACAATCATCAGCAAAGGCATAAAGCAGATCACCAAGTAAATCAGGTTCAATCTACTTCAAGGATGAATAGAAGCTACAACCAGCCTTAGGTGAATCATACTCAATTTTCTTCAAGAATGAATGGAAACTACAATCACCAGGTCAGTAGATTCGGTAATCGCAGGAATTTCTTTAATGGCCAATGTTTTTCATGTCATAACTTTGGACACAAAGTTGTTCATTGTGTTTTCTGCAAAACTATCATGACTAGAGAAGCACAAAATCAAAGGAATGTGACAGGGATCATGAAAAGGACCTGTAATAACTTTTCACTTCTTGAGAATGAAATAGAATGCTCTATCTATAACAACTTCAGTCATCAAGATTCTGAATGCATGAGTAAATTTTGAGAAACATCTCAGAAGGAGTAGACTTCATTAAGTCCCGAAATATGGAGAAATAAAGAACCACAAACAGAAAAATGTGGTATAGCCTTGTATGCATAAGGACAAGAAAATCAGTGGTACATCGACAGTGGATGCTCGAAACACATGACAGGTGATAAATATAAACTACAATCATACAATGCCTTAGGAAAGGAAAAGAAGGTCTCATTTGGAAATGACACTCCTACATTCATAAAAGGTAAAGGTTTTTTTCTCTTGAAAGAAAAGGTTAAATCTAGGAATGTTATGTATGTTGATGTTTTAAAGCATAACCTATTAAGTGTCAATCAAATGTGTGATCAAGGAAATGAAGTAGTATTTCGATCAAATGGATGTGTTGATCGTGAGCTTGATATAGGAGAAACTTTGATCAAAGGCATAAGAACTCCAAACAACTTATACATACTCAAGGGAGGACAACAACACTTCTATCTAAGCAAAAATGATGAACATTGGCTATGGTAGGGAAGATTGGAGCATTTAAGCTTCCCTCAAATAAGGAAAGCATGCAAATACTAGGTTGTTCATGATCTTCCTGATATCAACATTCCAGAAAATACAATATCCAAATCATGTCAATTTGGTAAGAAAACCAGAACACATTTCCCTGAAAAAGAAGGATCAACTAGTAAGCCTCTTGAACTTGTTCATACTGATTTATGTGGTCCATCAAGGAAGAATTCACCTCGTGGAGAAGAATATTTTATATTATTCATTGACAATTTTTCCAGAATGTGTTGGATAGGACTTCTAAAGAATAAAGATGAAGAATTTGAAAAGTTCAAAGCCTTCAAAGCTTTGGTTGAAAATGAATCAAATCGCAAAATCAAATGCCTCAGATATGATCAAGGAGAGGAATTTACCTCAGATGAATTCTTAGATTTTTGTGAAGAACATGGTACAAAAAGAGAATTTTCCACCGCAAGGACTCCTAGAAAAATGGAGTGGTAGAAATGATGAATTGAAATGTTCAAAAAATGGCTTTTGCCATGCTAGATGAGTCTGGAACACCCGCAACCTTCTGGGGTGAAGCTACATTTGCTGCCATCACTATTCTGAAAAAAGCAAATGTTCGGGTAAATAGAACTCGAACTCCACATGAAATTTGGTATGGTAAGACTCCTACTATAAAATACTTCAAAGTTTTTGGAAGCAAATGTTACATCAAAAGGACTAATGAAAAACTTGGCAAGTTTGAACCTAGAGCAGATGAAGGCATTCTACTTGGTTACTCTTCCCGAAGTAAAGGATACAAGTGTTATAATAAAATACTTGGGAAAGTTATTGAAAGTATTGATGTTGTGGTTGATGAAGTAGAAAAAAATCCAAAGCAGGTAAAAACCAAGGAGTGGGAAGATGATGAGGATTACCCTCCACATCAAATCAGACCAATTCTGAAGAAGAAGAAACCAATGAAATAACATAAGAGCACATAACGACAGAATAAAAGACTCCATCCAGGTATGTTCAGAAAAATCATCCAGAGACTCAAATTTTGGTACAAAAAGAGGCAAGTGTGCAGACAAGAAGATCTATTACAGAAGCTTCAAGCTATCTAGCATTTCTTTCCTACATTGAACCTAAAAATGTAAATCAAGCATGCAAAGATGAATGTTGGGTCAAGGTCATGAATGAATAACTTGAGCAAATTGAAAAGAATAATTCTTGGGAATTATTTCCTAGACCTCATGATAAGAATATCATGGGAACCAAATGGATACTTAAAAACAAGCTGAATTAAAATGGTGAAGTGACCAGAAATAAGGCCAGACTTGTTTTTAAAGGATATGATCAACAAGAAGATATAGATTTTGAAGAAACTTTTGCACCTCTTGCTAGACTTGAAGCCATAAGAATGTTTCTTGTTCTTTCTAGCTTTCAAAAATTCAAAGTATACCAAATGGATGTAAAATCTACCTTTATTAATGGAGACTTAGAAGAAGAAGTATATATTGAGCAACCAGACAGATTCATCCTTGGAAATGATCCAAAACTTGTATTTCAGCCCAAAAAGACTCTCTATGGTCTAAAACAAGCTCCAAGGGCCTAGTATTACCATCTTGACAAATACCTCCATCAACAAGGTTTTCCAAAAGGATCAGCTGACAATAATCTATATATAAAGGTTCATAATGACAAATTGCTAATACTTGTAGTGTATGTTGATGATATCATTTTTGGTAGCAATGAATAATCCATGAATCAAAACTTTGCTTTGGTAATGCAGCAAGAATTTGAAATGTCCCTGCTTGGCGAGCTCACATATTTTCTCAGCCTACAAGTTCAAAAAAATAAAGATGGTATTTTTCTATCGCAAACCAAGTATCTCAAGCAGATCATGAAAAAATATAACATGGAATATTCTAAACCAATATGTACCCCCATGGTAATAGGATGTAGTCTCAACTCAAATGATGAATCAACAATAGTACATCAACAAACGTACAGATCCATGATTGGCAGTTTGCTTTATCTAACAGGTACCCAACCAGACATCTTGCATGAAGTAAGAATAGTTGGAAGATTCCAAGGAAATCCAAAGGAATCACACCTTCAAGTAGTCAAAAGGTTCTTCAAATATCTTCAAGGAACTCAAAATTTTGGTTTATGGTATCCTAGGGATACAGAGCTTACACTTCATGCATGTACATATGCAAATTGGGCGGGAAGTGTGGATGACAGAAAAAAGCACTAGTGGTGGTGTATTCTATATGGGTTCCAAATTAGTTTCTTGGTTCAGCAAGAAACAAAGTTCAATTGCATTATCTACAGTTGATGCAGAATACATGGCTGCTGCATCTTTGCACACAACTCCTTTGGATGATGCAAACATTGCAAGACATTCAGATCACATGTACTCCACCCATATCCATTCTATGTGATAATACAAGTGCAATCATTATTTCAAAGAATCCAATGATGCATTCCAAGACCAAGCACATACCCATCAAATATTATTTTTTACGTGAACAAGTGCTTGAACAAAAGGTCAAATTGGAGTCTGTTCCCTCCAAAGAATATGTTGTTGATATATTCACCAAACCACTGCCCGGAGAGACATTTGAATATATCATACAGAAGCTGGGAGTAGTTGATGCATCATCATGCTGTTGAAACTTATCTATTTCAAAAAAAAAGAAGTGGTGGTACACAAGTTTCATAAAGTGTATCCAAGTACATACATCGGTTGTTGTGGATAAAGGCACGTATATGATGGGTTGAAGAAAAATTGTGGGTGAAAGGAGTCTAATATGGTCTGACATTATCATTTGGAATAGGTTCAGGGGGAGATATACATATATTAATACATTGTTGGCATTATCTTAGAAAATCTTGGTACAAATTATCAGTTGCTTTTGATTTAGGTGGAACACGTTCAAGGGGAGATCATGGTTTCTAGTCTGGATGGTGATTGACAGATGTTAATAACTATCATAGTCTTGTTTTAGATATCTGGTCTCTATGTCATGTATATCTTTTATTTTCAAGGTCGTGAAATGACCTATTTTGGTTCCCCACTATGCATGGGATGGATGATGTAATGTTATTATTTTGACATGTATAAACATTTGGTATGTACCCACTTAGTTGGGTTGATGAGTCAAAATTGGTATATCCCCACATGGTTGGTAGATGGATGTATGTATGAGTCATCGGTGATAGGAAGATCATAAAGTCATCTTTTTGCAGACCTTTCTTATATTCAGGGGGAGCATGGACAACACACTTTAGCATATCAGAGATTCCAGCATGTACTCAGGGGGAGCATAACACTTTTCCCTTAATGACAAAGGGGGAGAGTGACTTATGGTTGCCATCAAGTCCAATGGGGGAGATTGTGAGAATTATGATACAAATTTGGCACTATGACATAGGTATTGTTCTTGATGGCAACTCACGCAGATGACAAATCATAGTTCAGGATCATAGAATGAAGAAAGAGAGGTATACGCAGGTTCCCCATTGTCCAAGTCATGTGTACACATGGGTTCGCAAAACAAAAGGCGTGTACAGCATACACACGCACTTTCACGCAAGGAAAGGCGCATACATGTTGGAAAACTTAGTTTTGGTCCATGGTACGTTGATCCATGGCATTGGCCCAAGGTATCTCGTCCAAAGTGTTGATCCCAGGTATTTGGTCCAAGGTATTGATTCTAAGTGGTTTTGGACCATGGTATTGAGTAAGGCCTAAGACTATAAAATGAGGAGAAGATCATTAGGCAAAGGCACTCATGAATTGAATATCTAATGAAGAGGAAGATCTATAATACAGGTGATTGGGTTATGATGCAAAGTTGGATCTGAATCAAGGATGAACCTGAGCGCTTGATGAAGGACAAGTTCTATTGACGGGTCAAGATCTTAATAATTGAAGAGAAGTATCTTTGTGTGGTTTTGATCTTTTATCTAAATATCTAGCGCATGTTGTAATCTATAAATATGATGATCCAGGTATAACTAATGTCTAGAATTGTTGTAAAGTTTAAATCATTATTTACATATTTGTACGCAGGTTCACTTTATAAAAGGCACATATACACGCTGGTTCTGCATATGAAAACAACGTATATGTAGGTTTGCCTTGAGAAAATGGCGTATGTATGCAAGTTCGACACAGTGAAGTAGCATATACCTAATAAAATAATCTTTGCACCCTCGCAGTGTACCACTCAGTATGCATCGCACTTTGCCAGTGGAGCAGTTAGTATGGTTCAATTTCTGGATGGTTTCTCATATGGAACTTTTCAGTAATGATGTATTCAAATGACTATGTTCCTTTAGGGTATGAAACAAATCTTTTAGGGGTTGATGATCCCTAATACATTGACATATAATTTTGGGGTTGATATGCCCAAATATATCTATAACAATTGCCCCCTAAAGCATGAGGTCGTAAATATTCATGTCGGGTGAAATGCTTTATCATGACGATCTGAAGATTCAAACTGGAAGGTGACCTACATAAGTTACAATACAATATATCATCATAATATAATTTTTCATGATCTATCTGAGGGAGGCATTCCCATGCTCAGCTTTATAAATTTCATTTCATGTACATAGATCAGATAGTCGTCTATAAATACAAATTTGTGATTCTACAGATATAGAGTCACAATCCATGGTTAGGATGACCATCTGTGTAGATCCTTTGTACATTTGAATTTTTTATATCCCTAAATTTTTTGCAGCCCAGATGGATGAAACTAGATCTAGGGTCTTCAAACTCATTCAATCTTCACCTGATGTACAAGTCAAACCATGCGAAGGGATGTTTTGAATTTGAACATGGATAGAAATCACTTGATTACAAGCCAATGATGTGAGTTGTTAATAGACACGAGAGGAATCACCCATAATGATACTACAATACAATTTATGTGGTATGAATACATGATCTGATTTTGAACACCACACAATATCTTCCAGTCGAAGGCCATTGCTGTCAACGTGTTGCCGAAAGTGAGAAACTTGCCATTGATATATGTAAGCTTCAAAGCACTGAAAGGGTTGTTTCTAAGTCAACTTATTAGATAATGAGCTAATTTCAAAAATAAGTGACTCGTCATAGGAAGGCCTTGATGTATCCCACATCTATAACATGAAACAAATCAAATGATTTCTGGAGCTGAAAAATGAACTAACGACACAAGGTTCAAGAATGGTGGTCATGAAAAAATGATGGTAGGAGGTATTGCAGTGTATGAGACATTAACTGGATGGTGGTTTCTCAACTGAATGACTTATCTTGAACATGTTAGTGACACTAAGATGAATTGGTAGTGTTAACCCCAAAATATGGATGGTATGAAAGACCCATGGTATGATGACCGGTGAACGGAATAACCCAACCCAACTCAATAATGGAGATGAATTGAAAGTGTCATGTTCAAGAGTGACTTGCTACCATAAATTCTTCAAGTTTTTTCCCATTTTCCCTAGTCATTACTGACCACTACCTCTTTATTTTTGTCAAGCTTGAGAAGGATAACATATGCTTGTTCTATAATTCACCCTTCGGGTGAACCTGTCGCTATTTATATTTTATCGAGTCTAGAGACAGTGAAAATCGGTCTTGTCTAGATGGACAAGTTTGTTGCTATTGTTTTGATGATTTTAATGACAAGGATAACTTGATCCTTTTCATGTTTAGATAGTTTGAAAATGGACGAAAAGAAAACTCCATAATTTCTTTTTGGTAAATTAATCCCTCAGGTCTAAAAAATGATAAAACAATATAGGAGGGATGACATTTCCAATACGTAAACGAGCTGGAAAAGACAAGTTCTTGACAATCTTTTCATATTTAACGAGTCTGAAAAGGGTTTAAAGAGGACTCTATAGTTTTCTTTTCATTTTTGAATCAAATCTCAAAAAGAAGAAAAACAGTTTGCTTGGTGGTCAAAGATGTTCAATTCACTATTTAGCACATTAGATTCCTTGTTTCGTTATTTAACGAGCTTGACACAAGACAAGGAATTATGCCCCCTTGCTGAATTGGATTCTTCTTCTTCTTCTTCCCTTTCTTCTTCTTCTTAGCCACTTGGTTACTAGTTCAAATACTTTCACCAAGTGAAGAGGAAGAGGGGGAGGGAGAAACAAACAAGGAAGAAAGCGAAGGGTGAACTTCAGGATCAACTAGAGGTTGATTTTTTCTAGTTGGAGGTGTACTCGATTTCAAATAAATCTCGACATTTTGAACCAAGGAGGTTGAAAACAAACATACTTGCAAGCCAATGGTAAATCCCATATGGGAAAATGTATCCATATAAGGAGCACCAATATTTCCAAAAGATGGAAAAGGACTAGGATTCCCATCAAACTAGATTCCTTGATTAGTGGACTCCGGATTTGTCACCATATGTCTCAACCTAAGATCAACTAAGGAGTAGGGATGTTATTCATGGTCAATTAATTTTAACAACACCTAGACACAACTTTACTTTTTTAGTTTGAAAGAGTTGAGAAAAAACTAAATAGGACTCTAGTCGCCTTTGATTTTTAATAAGCCTAAAAGGACAAGTGCTCAAATGGACCTTTTCTTTTAAGGATTCGAAAAGGAATGAAAGTGACTACTCTAAAGAATCTATGCAAAATGATTTACCAAACCAATCACAAAACTGCAATATACAGCTTGGTGATAAATTAAAAAGGAATTACCAACGATTCATGTATGGTAGACAATCTCCCTGAATGTTGCGTTTAGTGCATTGCGATCAATAAGGCAACAGACTCAGTTTTCTATGGATAAAGGATTTAAGCCTATTGTGGTCTACCAATATATACACGACGGTACAGGGAGCGCAAGTCCGTGCTAGCACTTGTTGTATCAAGGAGGAGGAATCACCCAACCTTCAATGAAAATGATAACCACTAGTTTTAACGATGCCGGAACACGTCACTAGCCTAGATCTCTAGATAAGTTACGTTAAGTTCCAAAGCATTGATAGGTTCATTGAAATTCATTTTAAAGTTGATATTGTTTAGAGTTTTCCTTTAAATGGTTTACCGCGTGATGATGATTTGAAATTCCTAAGATGCAATCTACAATGATAAACAATATTTGTTTATTTGAGAAATGAAAATCGTAGCTACTAGGGAAAGAAGATAATAGTGCTTTTAAGCAAAGAGCAAAAGAGCACACACTAGTGCATTTCCCTAAATCATCTTTTCGCACACAAATAAAAAATGCTAAATGAAAATGCATGTATTTATTTTTGCTTTCCTTAATGTGAAAAATGCTAAAAGGAAAACTAAATGTAGCAAAGATCTGAAATATTTCACTCAAAATGACATTTTCAACAATTTCTTCTTCAAAAGAGAAAGGAAGACTCAAAAACGACACTTTCAATTTTGAACAAAAATGCTTTCTACACTTAGAATGTAAAGAAATCAAATAAAATGCATCAAGAAAAGTTCAATCGATTATCAAGCGAAGGAAGAATTTACGACACTTCTCTTTTCGACAAAAAATGACAATTACAACACTTTTTATACCAAAGCGACAAATCGACTAAAACAATTTTTCGACAAAGGATTGTAAATGACGAACAAATACACAAAAAAATTCACTAATCCTAATGTAATTTAGGTTGATCTAAGTGACGCAAGTAAGTTTCAGTAAAGAGGCACTGTTGATATGTAGCAAAACAACCAAACAAAAATGAAAACAGGTCAAAAACCCTCAATTTCTAGATGGAGAAAGAGTTCAATCAATCATCACAACTAGGCTTCACAAAAATTGAGATGCATCACACTTACTACACCTGGGAGGTGCAATGCATACTGAGTTATAGTGGAAGACAGTGCGATGGTCCATGGAGCGCAACTGAAATGGGTTTTGGCTCAAATGTGGAGCTATTTTCAATGAGTTAAGGTGGGTTTGATGAACAACGGTGAGCAAAGTATGATGGAATTTCTTGAGAGGTTACTGAGCTACCAAAAGGGCATCTAGATGTGCTTACAAGTCAAACCTTCAATTCATAAACTAAACCAGAGATCGACTGAAGCAATATTCATCTACAATGCAATTGCAGAGCAAGAGCAGTTCGAAGGCTACCTTACTGACTTTAGACTCTATCTATAGTTTATCAAATTGAACATATAACAAACAATAACAACAAACAAACATTTGTTCAATCCCCACTGGAGTCACCAATTTGTTTCTGGGAAAAATAGTATTCCTAAAGAATGCTAGCCCTATAGGTTTTGCAGCTACCCTAGAAAGAAATTCAATGATTTCTTTTATGTGTAATACATAAGAGAAAGATAATGGAACCAACCTGGAACTTCCACTTAATCCCTTGCTTGATATCTCTCTCCTTTGACATATCGTACAACTCTTCCACATACTTAACACGCTTGGAGAGTACGTCCACAACTACAGCAACAAAGAACCGTCAAAGCGTCATGATCTATTACAACATAAACATTACAGAATTAGAGATATAATGAACAAATGATAGCATTCTATTGATGCCTCGAAAATCGTTGCAACAACATCCGGGGAAAACCACCCGGTCTGGACCTTAATGCAACTCCTTTTCCATTTGGTGTGGTGGCTCCGACTGGAGATAATGGGACCATTTTCCCAATGATGAATAAAAAGGGAATGGATGAGTGAGTGGTTTTCTTATCTAATGGTAATGGATGAATGATTTAATCTAAAAAGTAAAATTATGAATAACTATTCTATCCTGGGAAATTTCTATTTCTAAGTGCAACATTTGATAATATCTATTTACAAATAAGCATATAGATGACTCTACTTCATAAACAAAGACATTCATTCATATAATAATTTCTTTGTTCAAATAGTTGAACAAAGTAATTAATAAAACATTGTTACACTTATCTTTTATATATTGCTGATACATGTATGACTAAAATAATAACATCCTTTAAACATCCAATAATGAAAAATATAAAGAATTTTGTTGAAAACACATACATATATTCAATAATAACAAGAGTCATCAAATAACAATTCACATAAAAGAATGAATTCAGATCATAGATAGTAGTACCATATGTGTTGTAAATCATTCCCAATATCAATCGCAATTCGAATTCCTTCTTTGAACTCAGAACCAGCTACTGAATAGAGTATCTACTCCATGGTAGGTATGGGAAGTTATCTTTTTGGCTTGCTTTATTAAGATTTCTGAAATCTATGCAAATCCAAATGTTGCCATTTTTCTTCTAACAGGCACCATATTGGAGACCCAGTTTGAATGTTGGACAAAAAAATGATCTTAGCCTTCAAGAGTTTATTTATTTTAGATTTTATTTGACCCTATAGGTTAGGATGGATTTTCCTTAACTTCTATTGGACTAGTTTTTGTTCAGATAGCGTTGGAATAGTATGTTGAATGATTGATGTATCGTATGTTTTTAAATCATCATATTTCCAAGCGAAGACATATTTATTTTTTCTTAATGACCTAATGAATGATGCTCTTTCTTCCAAACAAGGTCATAATCCCAAATTGATGTTTTGAGGGTTTTCCTCAGTACCTAGGTTTATCAACTCAAATATTAAAGTGGAACTTTGGAGCTTTGAATTGGTCACCTATTTAAACCTGTCTTTAATATCATAGAGATCTTCTAGCTTACCACTGGTTTCCGTATTGAGTTTTCTTCCTGATTTTCCTTCATTTGAAGGACATGATCACTTTCATCAATGATTTGATCATCGTAGGATTTCTTGGATGTCAAGAAATTTAAAGTGTCTTCGTTATGATTGAACACTCGCCAATTGGTGACACTGTCAAGAATTGATGGTCTAAAGATTAACTCTACAAAGAATCTGTCTGGGTTGTAATCTTCGGAAGGTATGAGTTTAGAAGCAACATTAGCTAGCAAGTCTGCTGCTGCATTCTGGGATCTAGGGATAGGAGAAATATTGAATGCTAAAAAATTGAGATATAAGTTCCTGGACCAAAGACTAATAGTGCTTGAGGTGACTAGAAAGACAATGAATTGTATTTGTTAGTGCTTGAAATTTCACCTCAGGCTGAAAAAGGTAAACTTCAAGGCAACATCAAACCACTTAGCCTCGTAGCTAGCCCTACGGGGCAGGAGAGGGCTCTCTCCAGTCTATCTCGGTAAATATCTCCAATGGGCGAGATAACCACTGTGGAAACACTGATTTTAGGCAAGTAAAATGATAAAAAGGATTGATTTAGGGATTTTTAGGGTTTTGGTGGAAAATTGGGGAAAGGTAATTTTGGGTGCAGGGATTGGACACAGTTTTCGCAGGGGGTTCTTTGGGTCTAGGTAGGAGACTGTATTGATGCCTTTGATAGATTTGGATGGATGAGAATGACTGGTGAGAAGCTAAGGAGAGCAAGAAAGCACCTTGAATTCTCCTTAAACAGCTGAAAACATTGATATGAAGCAAACTTAAAGGCAGAGCATAATAGCCATGAATTCTACCTTAACACTTCATTTGCCTAATTTGCAGAAGAAAAAGTAAGAATATGATTCACATAAAAAACTTAAAAGTACAAAGAGAAGCACACCATCAATACATGTAACCACAAGAATCCCAAAAAGGACTGCAAAACCCTGGTCTTCCTTAGCCAAAAATTGCAGAGATACAATGAGTAATGCAATAGAGCTTTCTCCCTCAAGAGTCCAAACATGAAAATGACTAAGAAAGTACATAATATAGGCAAGCTAACATCTTTCCTTGCCTCTAGGGGTCGAGATCACTATCCTAGGAGCTGTTTCAACCAATTCCAAACTGATCACTGAAATCTAGGCAGTCAAAACAACTTGCCTCTATAAGCTAGGAAACCAATTCATTCATTAAATTTTTGCCTATCTCATGAATGAATCTTCTAGAAGAGATAAATAAGTGTCAAAATATCATAAAATTACATCATTTACAATCAAGGAGGATCAAAATTCACTCCAAAAAATCAAACCTAGTCAAAACTACGTTTTGCTGAACTGTAGGCACAATTTCTGTGAAAATTGCCCAAGAGGTCGCACACTGATTTTGAAGAGGTCTCACACCTTTGGATCAGCTTTGGAGGCACTTCGAGGTGTCCCAATGAGGCAAAAGTGGGCTTTTTGGAAAGTTCTGGATGTCTACTTTCCAACCCAAGTAGAATTTATGAATTTGGTGTCCATTTGCCCCTCCAAACTTGCAATCTCCCAAGACTGCTTCCTGTGTGTCAAAAAGGTGGCAGAAAGTCATTTTTTGCTTGTTTTTTGACCTTCTGGAGGCTCAAAACTTGGTGAAATTTCTTGATCTTCACTGAGAAAGTGTAACTTTGCATGAATAATCCAAAATGCAAACTTTTCATGAAATGGACCTCCCAATCTAAAGGGTCGCGCACGGTGCGCGACCTCTTGGTGAAGAAAACCTGTTTTTTGACCAAAAAATTCATAAATAACCAAAAATGCAATTTTTTTTTTGAAATTTGTGCTGGGGGTTGAGTCATTTAGCACCATGCTCCTTCAAGGAAACCTCAACCAAAACATGGAGGGGATCGAGCCTTTTTATTCGTTTGAGTGCCTTGGCCAACCGCCCTTGGATCACCTTCATTTTCGCCTTGCATACGTGCATTCGGACCCAATAGTGGTTTTTCATGTTCCGGAGTAGGTCCTTATCTTTGTTGGCCTTAGCCAGCAGCTTCTCCAAATGAGCATTGACCTGGAGAAGCATAGCCTCTCGAGAGATAAAATCCTCCCATGGGATACCCTGCTGTTTTGACTGTTTAAATGCTGCTCCAAGGAGACAAAAACACAAGGGAGATGTTTAGGAAGGGAGACTTTTGAAGGGATTTAGGGAAAATACATATGAAAGGGGAATTTAGGGAAGAAATTATGAAACATATACCATCACATAATCATATTTTGTAGGGGTTTCATAGGAGGTAGGGTTTAGGGACTTTGATATTTTTGGTAAGGAGATTAGGTGAAAATGACAAGGGAGATGGTTGGGATGTGGGGAAAAATGGGAGTGAAAGGGATGACCTTGAGAACAGCAAAACAAAACCCTATCTTTACTTGCGCTTTGACATTTTTAAAGCAAATATACATGAACCTCTCATTTCAATTTGATGGCATTAAAACACATTTCCCATACTCATTTTCCTTTATCAAGTAAAATACTTTGATAATCAGAGGCCTACCTGCAATCTTGAAGAAGTTTGGAGTTGTTTGGCAATTTACAGTAAATTTTTTGTGGATGAATTCCCAACAGGTCGCACGCACCCAACAGGTCGCGCCAGTGTATTTTCCCAACTGGTAAGACCCCTGTGACAGGTCGCGCTTGCCCAACAGGTCGCGCGCTTTTATAGGAGGCGTTTGGACGCCTTCCCGGTGTCAGAATTGGGTGTAGGATAGCTTGTTGGAAGGTTCATTGCATCTACTTTCCAACACAACTGCAATGTTTCAATTTGAAGTTCATTTTCCCTGTCAAAAGTCAAATCTCCCAACACTGGTCAAAAGGTGCCAAATGAGGCTGCCTCAAGGAAGAGTGTTGTTGCAGTCAATTTTGGAATAACTTCCTCAACCCCACATTGAGCTCATGATAGCTCATTCGAAATCTCTTTGTGTCTAGTTATCATTTTACCCATAAAAAAAATCATTTGGCCAACCAAGCTAGGAGAAAGCTTGATTTTCCCAAGGCCACTTCAGAGGTGTCTTTGATTATCCTGAGGCAACGATATTCTTGACATTTCTCTCAAACCATGACACCTGTGAAAAAGGTGAAGGAGGTTTTTCTTCTTTGACATGTTGTGGAAAAAAACCTCTCTCAGTTTCCAAAAATTAATCTTTTATTTCTCTAGAACATCTTTTGCGTGAAACTTATCCCGATGTGTGAAACAAGGAAGTTTCCCGAAATGAAGTGAAATGAAGGGGATAAGGGGCTTCTAAATTCTTGGGGAAATTTTTGGAAGTAGGGAGGGATGTTAGGAAGCAGCGGAAAGTGGAATATCATAGATTTAGTGAGGGGAAGGGGTCCAAAAGGGAAAAACACAGGCCCAACCTAGAAAATTGCCACGTTGTAGCTAGAAACTAGGGTTTGTGCGAAAATGAGGAATTTTGAGGATCTCAGTGATGGGAAGTGTTTGATAAGGTATATGAAAGATGGAGGAAGGTGTATCAACATCTGGATATAAGTTTATCTAATGATTTGACCATCCAAGAGAAATTAGCTTTCAAAACCCTAGGAGAGGGAAATGACCTTGCCTAGGTGCAACTGAAGCATGAACAAGGTGTAAAATGAATCATTAGACACTGAAATGATAATGAAAACCCTATGAATGATGATAGACTCAGCTGAATAGTGACATAGATTGGCATTTGGGCAAATTTTAAAAGAGTGAGAGAAAACCCTAGACCTAATGCCTAGTAACCAAATTTTGCTTGAAGACTCACTGAAATGACAAAATTTGACCTTGACACTTCAAAATAACTTTGTAAGAGCATATTTGATGACTGGAGGAAGGCTAGAAAGACTGAAACTAACATTGGCTCCAATGGGGATGGCAGCTCTTTGGAGGTGCCAAGAACCTCAGACCTCTGGGAGAGCAGACCAGTGCTTTTAGCCATTGGGCAATGGAGTCAAAAACTCAAGCTGAAATGCATGATTGAAAATTGATGACCTGACAACAAAAATTTACTCTCACTCAACTAAAAACTGACTCAATAATTAAACACAATCGACAAACTAGAAATGATGCTCAAAGTGGAGCTTATTCCTCAAAACCTACTCTAACAGTTTCATTCATTACCTGATCAAGTGAAATGAAACAACCAATGCAACCAAGTAAGCATTACATCTGCTGTTCGAATTTTCCGCAAGTGCTCACTTATGAATAACAAGAGAGAATTACTGAAAGGCAACTCCCACGACAACTTGGAAACAAATCCGTTGAACGATATGGATGCTCTATCTGCCTCCAAAAATACTGCATAAGGATCTTGAAATTCAAGCACACTGGAACTTAGCTCATCCAATGGATTACTTCTCTTCTCCTCATACTATGAATGAAAACTTTGATTTGATCCTTGTGACGAGACTTCTGCTGAAAATGACAAAGAAAATGGTTGCCGGATCAAATTCATATCAGCACATGTTTCAAGCTCACCTGCTAATGGAGAAAGACTTTGACTGCAAACCTCGTCCAAAACATCAACTATTGGATCATGAAAAACTTGAAAAGGCTGCTGTAATACATCCATTGAAAATGTATGACATCCTTCTAGCTGTTCATCTTTTCCTTCAGAGATTTTATGAAGATTCTGCCTTGTAAACTGAAATGCTTCGAAACAAAAAGGGTATAGAATCTTCCTACATCATCAAATCATGTATTTCATCTTCCACAACTTCATCTGTAATCCGTGCTTCAATTTCATTTGGTGGTTGCAAATCTGATGCTATAGGCTGCTCAAGAATTTTGTTATCTGTCTCATCTTCAATATTAACACTAAGAGATTGTTGATTTGTTATTGGCTGTTCATTTGAAAATTGACTATGCAATCTACCCTTCAAAAACTGAAATGATTCAAAATAGAATGGTACGGAGTCACCTTGAATCATTAAATCATGTGTGTCCACTTCCAAGTCTTCAGTTGAAACTTGACAATCAATGGCTTTCGGGGGTTGCCAATCTGAATATGAGAAGTCTTGAACAAAATTTTCATCGCTCTCAAGATGATTCAAATCAAGACTTGTTGACATTTGATTTCTGATTGCATGGTAGTTATCTCTGATGAACTGAAACAAATCAAAACAAAAAGGAAAAGATCCTTCACTTACTTCAAACTTTGCTGCACTTTCCTCGTCACTGTCATAGCTGATGTGTGATGGCTGAAAATTGTATTCAAGCTGCCGAAAATGAACTTATTCCTGCCACAAACTAGCTGTTGATTTGTCTGTAAGATTAGCTTTTGTTTGGAGAACATAATCATCATCATACTGATCAAACTGAGGTAAATCATCGGTATAAAACATATCATCAAGCATGCAGGTCATATCAATAGTTCTTTCTTCACCAAGGTGATCTACAAAACAATCATTATCAGATCTATGACAACTAGGATACGAAACAAAATGTTTTGGAGAAGCAACTTGTTCTTCTTCAATCAGCGAGCCATGAGCTAGAACATAATCATCATTCCTTGCGTTGATCTTGTCCATCATCTTTTCCACTGCACTTACCAAAATGTCAAACTTCACCTCTAGAGATCTCGATTCGACCGAATCTATGTTTTTCATCTCTTCTTCTTTCAACCTTGCTCTCGGATCAGCAGATGCGCCTCTATATTTACTACACTGTTTTGCATCTCATGAAGCGTTGCAATATCCCTGTCTCTCAACTGAAACTCCATCTCCGGATCAAAGGCACCCGAATAGTGCAAGAGAGCAGATCTAAGAGTAGGCCTTATATCAACTGGCATCGAATAATAAACTTGATTAAATCTGGCCGAAAACTGTTGTACTGTCTCCCTTGGAAATCTTTTCAGCTTGTTATACTCTTCGACAATCAAGAAAAGGTTCTGCCCGATCATCCACCTATCGAGAAAAACTTTGACAAACTGCTGGAAATCTGAAATGCTTGCATCAGGTAGGGCTTTGAACCAACTCTTGACTTTGGCTTGCAAAGAAAGAGCAAAAAGCCTTATACTAACATCTTCTGCATCAACTTCAAAAAGGTCTAGAAAATTCTCAACATTCTGCACATGTTGCTTAGCGTTGACATTCTTACTTTCACCATCAAACCTCGGCAAGTATAGATCATAGTTTTTTGGGAAAGCATGGAGAACATAAGGTAAAACAAGAGGTCTATATCGATCTGGAATTTTCCAAGGTGTAGGGGTATGTACAACAGGTATAGAATCAGTCTTGGTCTTTTGAGGTTCATCAATCTGAAGATGGTCATCACAAAATTTAGAAGAAAGGTCTTGATCAAGCACAAAGGTATGCAAATCTTTGGTATTCACAATCTTCAAAGGGAAAGAATCAACTGCAGAATGAGGATCTCTTCTCAAATACAGTATACTTTGCAAAGCCTTCTTGACATTCTTGGGAAAAGAGAAGAAATAATTTATGACAATGAACAAAATGTCTTGGATGAAATTCCAACTTGAATACCTGATTTGTCCATGTTGTCCTTTCATGTTTTTGCTGGTCGGGATCATCCTCCAGTGGAGTCTTTGGATCTGATCTCAAAACTGATTTAGAGTCGCCAGGGGAATGATTTCAGCCTTTCAAGTGTCTGATCGGTGTCCACCATCAACAATCAGATCTGAACTTGATACATGTACTGGGGTAAAATACAATCGAGGTGGTTGTATTCACAAGCTCACGGAGATTGACTGAAGCAACGTTTATCTACTTGCGCTGATGCAAAGCAAGAGCGTTTCGAAGGCTACCTGGCATAACTTCAGGCTCCGTCTAAGACTTATGAGACAAACACATCAACCCACAAACAAGTTTGTTCTCCCCAGTATGGTCACCAGTATGTTAGCGCTTGAAATTCACCTCAGGCTGAAAAAGGCAAACCTCAAGGCAACATCAAACCATTTAGCCTCGTAGCTAGCCCTACGGGACAGGAGAAGGCTCTCTCCGGTCAATCTCAGTAAAATCTTCAATGGATGAGATGACCAATAGGGTAACACTGATTTTTGGCTAGTAAACTGATCAAAAGGGTTGATTTGGGGTTGGTGGCAAATTGAGGGGATGGCAATTTTAGGTGCGGGGATTGGACACAGTTTCTGTAGGGGGTTCTTTGGGGCAAGGTAGGAGACAATATTGATGCCTTTGATTGAGGTGGATGATTAGGAATCACAGGTGAGGAGTTAAGGAGAGCAAACAATAACTTTTAATTCTCCTTAAACAGTAGAAAACATTGAAATTAAACAAACTTAAAAGCAGAGCATGACAGTCATGAATTCTTACTTTAACACTTCGTTTGCTTAATGTGCAGAAGGAAAAAAAAGGAAATGATTCACATAACACACTTACAGGTACATAGAGAAACACACCATCAATACATGTAACCACAAGAATCCCAAAAAGGACTGCAAAACCCTGGTCTTCCTTAGCCCAAAATTGCAGAGAGATACAATGAAGTAATACAATGATAGCTTCTCCCTCAAGAGTCCAACCATGAAAATGAACAAGAAAGTACATAATATAGATCATCTAACCTCTTTCCCTGCCTCCATGGGTCGAGCTCACTATCCTAGGAGCTGTTTCAACCACTTCTAAACTTAGCACTAAAAACTAGGCAGTCAAAACAACTTGCCTCTATAAACTAGGAAACCAATCCATTCATTAAATGTTTGCTATTTCATGCATGAATCTTCTATAAAAGGTAAATAAGTGTCATGTCAACATGAAAATACATTAATTACATCAAAGAGGGTGAAAAATCCCATCTCAAGTCAAAACTGGTCAAAGCTGGGTGAATTGCTGAGTTGTAGATGAATTCCTGTGAAAACTGCCCAACGGGTCGCGTACCTCTGCCTGACGGGTTGCGCTACTTTGGAGCTGATTTTGAGGTACTTCCAGGGGTCCACATGAGGTAAAAGTGGGCTTGTTGGAAAGGTCTGGATGTCTACTTTCCAACCCAAGTGGAATTTCTGAATTTGGTGATCATTTTCCCCTCCAAAATTACAATCTCCCAAGACTGCTTTCTGTGTGTCAAAAATGTGGCAGAAAGTCATTTTTTGCATGTTTTTTGACTTTCTCGAGGCCCAAAACTTGATGAAATTTCTTAGTAATGGCTAAGAAAGTGTAACTTTCCATGAAAAATCTGGAAATGCTGAGTTTTTGCAAAATGGAGTTGCCGGGACGAAGGGTCTCACCGGGGGTGAGACCCGTTAATGGAGAAAACCTGTAAATTGCCTGAAAAAACCAAAATTTACCCACAATGCTCAAAATTTCTTGGGATTTGTGCTGTGGCTGAGCTATTTAGTGTCATGCTCCTTCAAGGAAGCCTCGGCCAACATACGGAGGGGATCGGGCCTCTTTCTCCGTTTTAGTGCCTTTGCCAACTGCCTTTGAAGCACCTTCATCTTCGCTTTGCACACGTGCATCCGCACCCAATAATGGTTCTTCATGTTCCTCAAAAGTTTGTTATCTTGGTTGGCCTTAGCCAACAGCCTTTTCAAATGAGCATTGTCCCAAATAAGCATAGATTCTTGATCTATGGGTGTCAAATCACCGGGTCTCCTACGAGCCAATTCCCAGTCTTCACGAATCTTCCGCAACTCATAAAACTTTTGCTCATCCTCCAACTGTTTGTTGCACTGCTCTAAATAGTTAATTATCCATTTTTCCATCTGCAATTTCGTGTGCAGCGACTCATTCTCGGTCCTTTGCTCTCGGATGATATCCTTGAGCTCCGAGCTAGGAGAACCGACGTCAAGATCAATAATGTCAATATCTGGATCACCTGATAATCCCTCCTCAATCATGGGCTTCTTTCCCCTCTATGATACATGTGCTTCTGTCGGAAGCGAGGCCCTTTCCACCTGGTGTGGAGATAACACTCGCAGTGCTGATGAAGAAGGCGAGACCCCTTCCACCTGGTGTGGAGAAAGTACTCGTTGAGCTACTGCAAATAAGACCCTTTGGCCTCTCTGATAGGTAAACAAAGGTGGGGAGCTGACATGGCTAATGATGGGGATGTCATGCTGCTGAGATGGTCCTCCCTCCTCGTGAACAACCTTAGGATGTGGCAGGGGTAATGATGTGAAAATTTCACGAGAGATGAACTCCTCCCATGAGATGCCTCACTCAGCCAACTGATGTAATACTACAAGCTGAATCAAACCATAATGGTAAAGGCTTCTATACTGTTGTGCTGGGCTCTTCCTCTGCATTATGGACACCATCCTCTCAATGTTCTGATAGAAGAAAACAGGGATATTCATCATCCATACCCATGTGAAGTGCATCAATATGCGGATATGGTATGAATATATTTGTGAAAATCTGCCCTCACAGGTAAAATAGCGCATGATGAGCCTCATCATGGGAGCATACTCACGCCTGAGAAATTTGAATGGAAACACACTTGTCAATAGTCTCACGAATTCTGGTCTAATAAAAGGCTCAACCTGAATAGTGTCCAACACCTTGCGCTTATTCCATATCTCCCCGACATTAGGTATCCCTGTAGCCTGTGAAATCACCTCGGGTGTCAAAATAAAGTCCACCCCGGCAAGGTTGACATGTCCATCATGCAAGTGTAAAACAAATAGATGAGCCAACTCTCTGTGGTGTTGAATCCGAGAGATCTTCTCGCAAAACTCATAGCAAGACATGTACTGAAAACATAAGACTGCCATAGGACAAGCCTGTAAATCTGTTCAAAGAGGTGGGCTCCTCTCTCCTGTGATGACCACCCTTTCCATTATGAGGCCTCCTCTGTACCTCAATCTCTGAAGCTGATGCCTGGTCATCACTCTGCTCATAGGTTTCAGTTTCTGACATTGTTTAAGGAGCAGAGTGGCAAAAATGTACTGTTGTTTCTGCCTGCAAAATGCTGATTTATATACTGTTTCAAGGGGACAAGGAACATGAGGAGAATGTTAGGGGAGGGGCACTTTTAAAGGGAATATGGGAATAAATATATAAAAAATGGATTTAAGGGAAAAACATTGCAACAATTATTGCATATGCATCATGATATATATTTGTTTACATTGGCATCATGAGGGGTAGGGTTAGGACTTGAGTGTTTATTTTTTTAGGGAAGAGGGGTAGGGTTTAAGGCCCTTATCAATTTTGGAAGGGAAATTTAAATAAAATGATAAGGAATATGTAATGGGAGGTGGACAATAGGAAAGAAAAGGGATACCTCAAAACAGCATAATAAACACTAGCAATTTTGACAACTTCAAACCCAAAGCACAATGGAGACTTTTACTTGCAAAATGAAGACCTTTAAAAACACAACCATGATCTTCTTGAACTGTAGCAGCAATAATGTTTCATGATTGAGGGCCTACCTTACAAAATTTGGCAAATCGTGGTTCCTTAGCAGCTTGCTGGCGATTTTGTGTAGAAGGAACGCTGATGGGTCGCATTCACTACCCAACAGGTCTCACGTGCCTGACGGGTCACGCCCATACAAATTTTGCACTGGCAGAGGTGCCCTGACAGGTCGCGCTCGCTTGACGGGTCGCTCCTCAGTTTTGACAGGTCGCTCCTCTCCCAAACTGACCGAATTCACTCAAACGCTCTTGCAATCTCATTTCTCTATCACTTGGATGCACAATGAAGCTTGATGGAGGGAAATAGAGCCTTTATAGCCTTGCTTTGAATAAATTTTATGTCACAACCCACTTTCTAATGCTTTTCCTTTGACACTTTAAAAACTTGACTTTTTTGGTTTCCTTTGTCCTGAAATTGATTGATTTAATGCTTTTGCTCGATTCTTTTTTGCAGGGATATCATCTGAGGGATCTTGGAAAGGGAGCCAGGGTTACATGCTGTCCTTGGAAGTTTTTTTAAAATTTATCATTTTTTTTTACAAAAATTTGAAAAATGACCTTGGCTTTAAAAACAGAGTTTTTAAATCCAAGGTGAAAATTAATTGTACAAGATAGGAATTTGTGAAGAAACACCTTTAAAATCATCCCTCTGGCCTGCTGAACATTTATTGACCTTCAGAGACATGACCTTGAAGACAAACTTGACCAAAACCCTAGACCTAGGAATTTGACCTCAAGACAAGACAAGACAATCTTGAAAAATTTTAATGACTGAAATAACTTTGGTCCAGCAATGCCAAGAGGGGGGAAAAGAAACCAACTCCTCCATCAGGGTTATGGCATGCCTAATGGGATGCAAAAAATGACACTGATGAGACACCTACCTATGCAAATGCAAAGAGCTTTGATCGCTGATAGAGGGCTACTAGACCGATTCTAACACCATCAAAGAATCAAGCTTCTTATGACTCTATAGAACTTTGACTTGGAACCCCTGGGGTCTCTTGCCAAATGAACAAGTAACAACATGCATGACCTTCACTTCTACTTGTGCATATAGCACTGTCACCTCCAAGTTTGTACGATCCTCAGGTTGATAAGTAAAGCTAGTAGCCCAAGATTTGCAGCTTTATTGCACTAATTTGAGGATGAAAGCACCGTATTATCCATCTCTCTTCCCATACCAGATTGGATTGAAGAGGACCGCAAGGAATGGTTCTCACACCCCTCTCTCTCCCAACATATTAATAACTTAAGGGAATATCCTAACTCCTCAGCTGACTACTCTTGGACGGATGATATTCTTCACTACAAGGATCGAGTAGTTATATCACCAACATCCACCCTAAAAACCCGTATTTTGGAAGAGTTGCACTCATCTCCAACTACATGACATTTAGGCTTTCAGAAGACTTACGCTCACACTCATCTTTCTTTCTTTTGGCCTCGCATGAAAAACGATATTCTTACATTTGTAGCTAAATGTGATGTGTGTCAACACAACAAAGGAGAAATAGTCAAGTTATCGAGAAGCTTACAACCATTGCCACTCCTTGCCTCTTTCTAGATGGATGTTTCCATGGATTTCATCACTGGTCTCCCAATGTCAGGAAACAAATCTGTCATCATGGTGGTTGTGGACAGACTTTATAAATATTCTCATTTTTGCGCTCTACCCCACCCATTTACTCCCAGTTTGGTGGTTGAATATTTCATGGATTAGATCTTCAAATTACATGGCATGCTGACTTCCATTATGTCTTATCATGACCCTACTTTCACCAGAAAATTTTGGTAATAACTTTTCAAGCTACAAGGCACGCAACTCTAACTAAGCACTACCTATCATCCTCAAACCGATGGTAAAATAGAAGCAATCAACAAATGTTTGGAGACATATCTAAGGTGCTTCACTTCATAAAAGCATCATCAATGGGTACAGTGGCTACCTTTACCTAAATGGTAGTATAATACTAACTATCATGAAGCCACCATGATCACTCCATACGAGGCAGTGTAAGGCCAACTCCCACCTTCACCTATTTCCTATATACATGGATGTTCTAAGGTGTAGGCTTTTGATCAACTCCTACAGAACTGTGCCAACATGATATCTCATCTCAAAGATAATATACATCAAGCTTAATATTTTTTGAAGCAACAAGTAGACCAACATTATTCTAAGTGCACATTTCAAGAAGGGGATCAGGTATTCCTACGACTGCAACCATATCAAAAAACATCTCTCAAACAAAAGGGCTGGTAGAAAATAGCACCAAAATTCTATGGACCTTATCAGATACTTCAATGCATTGGAGCAGTCACCTACAAACTGGCGTTGCGACCAACTTCAAAAACCCATCCAACCTTCCATGTATCATGCCTCAAGAAAGTGGTGGGAAACAATTGCAAAATTCAAACCAATATGACCGAATTGGATGAGGAAGGCTCACTCTAGCTCCAACCAGAATAGGCCCTCAATACTTGTGAAAGAAATGTCCACGGCCACATGATTAAGGAAGTCATGGTCAACTGGAAATACAACTCTCTAGAAGATGCGACTTGGGAACTAGACACTATTTTTCAGTAGTTTTCAGAGCTTCAGCCTTGAGGACAAGGCTTATTTTGATGGGGGAAGAGCATGTTAGGGTCCAACCCTAACCCCTTTATTTATGTAATAATCCCAATGGGACAAGTCATAGTCATATTTAGTTAGAGAGTAAATAAATCCCCATTAATAATTGTAAGTGGCTTATCCACATTAGAGAAAAGGGACCACAATTAGTTGTAAATGCGCCATAGTTAATAAATAAAGTGGTTAATCCTTGTTATGAAAGGGACCAACAGTAGGTAGGGTTTTGGATGTCATTTAACTATAAATATTCTTAGTTAGTAAAGGAGGGATCATCAAGTCTTATTGTAATCGAGCTATGCTATACTAGATTTTTCCCCTCGAAGAGGCAAGTGAACATTGAATCTATTTATGAATAATAAAATAATTGTAGCTTTTCTTATTTTATTCTGTGTTCTGGGCTATATTTCTTTGCATTTATGGTATTCTAGAATTTCTCGCAAGTCAATAGAATAATAAACAGCCTTGTCTTATGGTTAATCACCATTCACAAATCCATTTCAAATAATACCCCAAACACATTATTTTCTATCACACAAACAAGGTCCATTGTTGTCCACAGCGAGGCTAATCTAGTAGCCTCACACAACTCTGGATCCATCATGGGCAACAGTGAATCATCTGGTGTCCTCCAAGCTATCAACGTGATCAACAATAAGAACCACATAAAGTGGAATTCATTTCCATCCTCCTGCACTTCACAACAATCATCTAGGAATTCTTGACACATGTATTTTGCCGAATTGAATTGAACCCCCTTGCTACACTGAACAACCAAGAATACCACGGGTGTGGGCACTTCATCTGCACAACACTTCCTCATGATCTTTCCTCCCAAAATCTATGCAACAAATTGCATAACTTCATCTAAGATGGAACTGATGGCACATCCCCTAGACTTCTTGACCTACTCAAAGTCACTTTTCATTTGATCTGCGAGATTTTTCTCCTATGACTTCCCACAAAATCAGCTGTGAGGTTTGTGCCTTGATAGGGCAATGGTATGATTCTTCATATCAACATGTCATCAATTGGGATGGGCTCCCCCAACCAAAGGAACCCATCATGGACTATTTCCAACAATTGATACACACAAATAGTGTTAATGATGCTTTGGCTAAAGTGTGGGACATACAACATGTTTAGCAATCACGCGCACTCAATACCGATCGCCCATTTCATTGGTTGAAGCCCTATGAGGCCCGCCTCCTCATAGTATACTGCCTTCAAATACTTTCAAGGTTCCAACTGTGGAAATTTCTCATGGTCACCCAAATCCCAATATTCCATCTTTAGTTACATTACCAGGGCCAACAATTCACTATCATTAGGTACTTCCTCTAGCAGCAATGGTGTGAATACCTTAAACTTGACAGAGTCTGTATCCTTAGTCACTTTGGAGGTAGGCTTTTGTGGTGGCATTTATGGTGGTAATAGAGAAATTGGCACTACTCCTTCTGTGTTGAGATCCTCAAACCCTTCATTTAACTCTTCTTTGTCCAAGTCCTATGGCTCCATTGGTTGCTTATTTTTATCGATTTTTCCATTCTGTCATTGTTCAGTCATAACTTTCCTCGATAATTGCCAAACTAGGGTCTACTGTAGTCTTTTATGCTTTTTCTCGTCTTCCTTGAGGAAATAGGCTTTGGCCTTAGCGACCTAGGTGTTGTATCATGGACTGGTAGTTTTTTGGTCATGATGTTCCCTAATCCTTTCTTCAAAAACTCTTTCTCAACTTCCTCCCAACTCAGGTAACCAAACATGCAGCAACACACTTGGCTATTTAAGCACAAAAACACATAGAAAATTCTCAATAATAAATGTGTCCAAATGTGGATTGGGGTGTGATATTTATAACCCAATTCAAATTCAAACTATCCATTCCCCCTTAGATCTTCCTCATCAATGCGAATTTGGCAGCAAATTTTATGATATTTTCTCCTTAGATGCATTTCCCCCGCTCCTTTTAATAGAAAAATAATTTTCAAATCAACTATATATGATTCAATGGTCACTTTATAGGAAGCATGTGGGGGACCCTTCCTTATCACGTAGCTACCTCGTCATAGCTTTTTTGTGTGCCATCTTCCAAAAAATCGCGCAAACTTCTTTCTTCAAGAAAATTTTTCACTAACAGAGTAGTTTATAGTCCTGCACTCCCTTTCAACTACCAGGAGCACTAAGAATTTTTTGCAGTCATGTAGTCATTGTGTAGGAGAGGGATAATCCTTGTAAACTTTCAATCCTCTCCCATTAACCCTACCAGGAAACACTTCCCCATTCAGCTTCGCAAGGTGAAATGTGCCACCATCCAAAATATCCTTAATTTCATATGGTCCTAGACAATGCATTTGAAACTTCCCCAAAAATTTGGTAAGCATGTTTTCATACATCAAGACTAAATTTCCATTCTTGAAAGTGCATTTCTTAATGTAGTGGTTGTGCTACACCGTTTCTCTAGCTTTCTGCAACTGCTGATGAAATCCAACCAAAAAGCGGTCTTCTTCTAAATAGTTACGCTAGGCATTCCTCCATTACATCGCCATCTACCATCTCGATTATTGTTGTGATCCTTAGGCTGGGCACTATGTATTCCATTGGCATCACTGCTTCTTGTCCATAAACTAGATGAAATGGTGTTTGCTCAGTCAATTTCTTACAGTTTGTCCTATATGCCCATAGAACCGTGAGCATCCTAATCATTCCTATTAACATTGCAGACCTTTGTGAGGGCATTCTCCAAGATCTTGTTGAAATCCTCGTTAGTTCCATTTGCCTAGGGATGGTACGACATCCTCTTCTAATGGTACATATGAAATTATTCTGTTAAAACTGCAATTGTCTCATTCAAAAATTGTGAACCTTGGTCACTCATTAGAATCTTTGGGCATACAAACCTTGACAGAATAAACTTGAAAATGAACTTTGCAGTCGTTTACATGTTGCAATCCTTCACAGGTTGTGCCTTGGCCCACCTAGTTAAGTACTTTGTCACAGTGTTAGCATAGCGTGCTCACGTCTTCTTCCCTAGTCGATGAATAGGTCCAACAAATTCAATTACCCATTTATCAAATGCTTGTAGCGTGACTTGTGGAATTAATTATAGTTCATCCCTTCATGGCGACCTCTTGGTTCTTTGACACACATTAGATGAGCTATAGTATTCCTTAGAATCTTTATGTACCGTAGGCCACCATAATCCTTCTCACAGGATCTTCTGCATAGTTTCCTTGTCTGCATAGTGTCCTCCAGTGACACCACCATGTGCTTTATTTAGAATATGGTGTACTTAATATTCAGGCACATATCAACGGAGAACTTCATCCAACCCCATATTATATAATTTCCCTGCAATCACAGAAAAATCTGTAGCCTGGACAACTAATTCCTTCTTTTTTTATGTCGTATAATCTTCAGGAGCTATGCTAGTAGATAAAAACTGAATAATGTCTACAAAATGCTCATCTACAACCTTGACAGCAAAGAGTTTCATGTCAGGAAATCCTTCATCAATATTTGTGGGCTCTTCGCCATTCTCGATCCGAGAGAGGTGCTCTAGTCCAACATTCAATATCCCGACCTTTTCTATGACTTCAAAATCATATTCCTAGAAAAGGAGCAACAATCTACATATTGCCCCCCCAACATAGGCATATTGACAAGGTACTTCAAAGAAAAATGGTCTGTGTACATTTTAAAGTGCGCACCTAGCAAATAATGCCTAAATTTATGTAGTGCATAAACCATGGCCAAGCCTTCATGCTTTGTGGTTGAATAGTCCTTCTCTGCCTTAGATAGTTTCTGACTAGAGAAGGAAATCAGGTGATCAATATCTCTTTCCCCTGGTTGAGTTAAGACAACTCCCAACACCATACAAGATGCATCCACATGCACATGAAATTCCTTCTTCCAATCCAAGAATACAAGGATTGGTGACATAACCATATTTTCCTTCAAAGTATCCAATCTCTTCTGACAGTCATCGTCCCAGCAAAACTCAACATCCTTCTTCAAAAACTTCTCCATGGGCGCATTGAATTGTGCGTACACCTTAATAAACTTCCTGGAGTACCCAGTATGACCCAATGTCACGCGAAGTTGCTTTACGCTCCTAGGGGGCTCCAAATTGATAATTATGGAAATCTTAGCATGGTCTACCATCAATCCCTGCTTACAGATAACTTGGACTAATAATATTCCATAAGGTACACAAAAAATGCATTTCTCCAAGTTCAAGAAGATCTAATACTTTCTACATGTATCCAACATCAGGCGTAGAATAGACACATGCTTCTTAACTAGCCCAAAAACAATCCAATCATCGAAGTAGACTTCCAAAAATTTATGAATGAATTCCTTGAACTTCAAAAGACTTGGAGCTTTTCCTAATTGACTTTGACATATAGGATCTACCTTCCAGTTGTTAGGTTGTACTTGAAGGCACTAGCTCTGATACCAATTGGTAGAAATACTAAGAGGGGGATGAATCAATATTTCTTTACAGTTATTATATTATTCTAGTTAATATCGCTAGTTAAACCAGAGCACAAGTTGTACAATAAGCAAATAAATGTATTAATGAAAGTGATGATGCCTCCAAGCCTCAAAAGTCAATCTAGGCTCCATCCTAGTTTCTTACAAGGATCCAACCTTGTATTAGGACTCCAATCCTCTAGGGATCTAACCTTCTGAATTTATTTCAATACTTCAAGGTGGATTCAATGAATACAATGTTCCAAATAAATACTCCTAGACTTCTTCAAAATTTCTCCAAATGATTAATTTGCTTCAACAAGTACCTACAAAAGACTTCTCCAAGATCACCAACAAATGCTTTTAAAATTTCTTCAACATGTGCTCCAAGTTGGTCTCAAGAGGCTGCTTCATAATGTCTCTAAGGTTTTGATGTAGGAGCATCCAGACTTAGCCAACAATGTGAAAGTTTGTTCACATGTTATGGCTAAACAAGTTGAATTTCATTGACTTGATTAGTCAAAAGTCAATTTTACTAAGAGGGTTGGTGTTATAGACATATTTGGGCACTACAACCCCAATATCATATGTCCATAGACCAAGGGCTTATAAACCCCTAAAAGTGTTCTTTCATACCCTAAAGGAACAAGGTCAGCTGATTACATCATCTCCCAGAAGTTCTCCCTGAAAAACTACTTAGAACTGGTCAAAACTGGACCATACAGACTGCTTAGTGCTAAGGGTGCGATGCATCTCACTTAATACATGGAGAAAGTGTGATGCATACTAAAAAGCCCTTCTATAGGGTTCGATGAGAAAGAACAAACAAATGGCAGAGGTACTTGGCTAGGTGGAAACCCAAAGAATCTTCTAGAAACTGCCCATTTCACACTTGCCTCTATGAATTCGCCCAGGGATGAGTAAGAGATCATGAAATCTCCAAGTGGAACCAAGAACTATTAGAGAAATGACACTAATCAAAATCCTAGAACCTGACTCACCCACCTGCAAATATCTATATATGGGTCCCTCATCCTAGAGATCCAGAGGATGGAATTTGGTATTTTGTAAGGAAGTGTTGTTGGTTTCTCTATGAAACATCATAGTGTTGGGTGATCTAGCTTTTCATGAGGTGAAGAGGGCTTTCATGCTAGGAGGATGGCGCTAGGTCATACCAGTGGGTTGTAATCCTCTCTTCTACTACTTCTATCAATAAAGCTATTTGAGTTTTCCTCCATATTCTTGTATATCTCTAAATCTTGTATTGATATATGCATTTATATGGTTAATATACATCTGATCCTATATTTTTTATGGTTATAGATCTCTATGATTTAATGGTGTCATGCTGCTTTGACTCTATAGGTGTTCTTTGAAGTGGGACAAGTAAGGAAGGAGTGACAAAGCTCTATCAAAGGAGGGAGGAAACAAGCAAGGAGCCAAGCGAAAGACTAAGGTTGGTACTCTCTACTTCTCTCTCATCTATTTATCATAAAGGAAAACACAAGTAACTTTAGTTTGTTTTGTTTCTAAGATAGCTACACGTCTTAGTGGGACTAGCATCTCTGAATGGACACTAGTTTTCTTGATAACAAAATGGCGACTCCTCTAGGGAGCGAATAGCTTGTTTGCTTTATAAACTACAGACAGAGCCTGAAGTTAAGCCAACTAGCCTTCGAACTGCTTTTTCTATGCAACTGCAAAGTAGATCAACGCTGCTTTAGTCAATCTCCAGGTTAGTTTATGAACTGAACATCTAACTTGCAAACATCCTGAGTGCCCTAGTGGTAGCTCAAGTAACCTCTTTAGATCAACCCCTATGCTTTGTGTTTACTGCCTATCATTAGCTCAGACTAAATCCCTAAACTAAGCTGCAAATTGTGAGCAAAAACCAAGCTCAGTTTCATCCCTCGACCATCACATTGTCTCTCATTAGTAGTCTGGATGAATTGCACCTCCCATGTGATATAACTGAGATGCATCCCTGTTTCCCTGTGCTACAGGTGCGATGATTAGGTGAAACTATTTCTGCCTCCAGATTTTGGTTTTTTTTTTCATTGTCTTCAACTTTATTCAGTAGTTTTGTTGTCTATGATTAATATATCACTGTTGAAACTCCCTTCCTTTGCATTATTCAGCCTCCATTGACAAAGAATTGTGAATATTTTTATGTATTTTTTTCATTTACAATTCTCATTTGCAAACAGTAGCTTAATCGAACTATCGTCCTTTAATTTTAGAGTGTCACAAGTGTCATTTTCAATCAAAGAAAGGAGTGTCATAGAGTCTTCCTCTTTTTTGATATTTGATTACACTTTTTCCATTCTATTTGATTTTAATTAATAGTATTTCAAGTGTCGAAAGCAGTTTTCAATTCGAAATCGCAAAGTGTCATCTTAGTCTTCCTTTCGTTTTTTGAAAATAAAATTGTTAGTACTATCGCTTTGAAACAAATAGTTCAGATCTGTACTTAGCATTCTTTTTTTCATTCATACATTAAGAAAGCGGAAAAAAAATACATGCATGTGCATTTTCATTTAGACTACATGTGGAAATTGATTTAGGACAATGCATCTTAGTGTGTGTTCTCTTCTCTATGTTGAAAGGATTTTACTTCTCTTTCCTTAGTAGCTAGGATTTTCATTGCAAAAAGAATGTAAACGACTATTTATCATCTTAGATTGCATATTTAGGAATTGTATATCTACATCACACGGCGAACCTTAAAGGAAAACTTCTTAAGAAAGATCAACTGTAAAATAAATTTCAATGAACAAAAAAATGCTTTAGAACCTAATGCACAACATCTAGAAGTCTAGGCTAGAGACGTATTCCAGCTTCGTAAAGCCTGGTAACTATCGTTTTCATCATAGGTTGGGTGATTCCTCCTCTTTGATAGGACAAGTGCCAGTAAAGACTTGTGCTCCCATGTACCGTCGATTATATATTGGGAGACCACAATAGGCCATATCCTTTATCCTCAGGAAGCCGTGTATGCCACCCTATTGATCGCAATGCATTGAACACAGCATTTGGGAAGATTGACCGTCGTACCTTAAAAATTATTCTGCAGTTTTGCGATTGGTTTGGTAATTCCTTTGTCTAGATTTCTAGAGTAGTCACTTTCATTCCTTTTCATACTTTTAAAATAAAAGGTCCATCTTATCACTTGTCACTTCAGGCTCATTAAAAATCGAAGGCGACTAGAGTCATCTTTAGCTTTTTCTCGACTCTTAAAAATTGAAAAAGAAAGTTGTGTCAAAGCATCATAAAATTTATTTTAATCGGAATAACATCACTATTCCCTCGTTGGTATTAGGTTGAGAAAATGGAGTCCACCAATCAAGGATTTCTCCTTGGGGGGAATCATAGTCCCTTCTCCTCTTGGGGAGATGTTTGTGTACCTCATATGGCTACATTGTCCCTTCCAGGACTTACAATTTGCCTACTAGTATGGATTTTATCGACCTCTGTCATTCAAAACACCGTGATTCCTGAGAAATCAAATCAGCAACCAGATGATACCAAAGTTACCCCCCAACCTTCTACTTCATTTGTTTCTCCCTCTCCTTCTTCCTCTTCGCTTGATGAAGCTAGTAAAACTAAAAACCAAGTAACTGAGAAGAAGAAGAAAGGGAAGGAGAAGAAGAAGAAGAAGCCAACGACAAAAGTGGGCAACCATGCATTGTCTGGAAAAAATCCACACCTACACCATCCAAACCTATATCTCCATGTGTCATTTGCAAAGGAGACCACTATCATCAAGATTGTCCTTGCATCCCACAAATCTTAAGGGACTAGTCTCCCCGCATGCACAATCCGGTGTCCTCAACCTCTGACGATCATGTTGAAAGTACATCGTCAACTAGTGAAAACGAAGTCAATGAAAAAAAGGAAGATCTAAATTTCCTTTTAGACTATGTGAAGGCAATCATGCCCTCCACTGTTGTCCCTTCCTGGATGAAGCTAAAAGATTCGTAGATAACTGTCCTGCTTCACCGCTACAAATTCCTCTTGGAAACAAGAAACTCTTGGTGAGTCCATCACTAGTTGAAAATCCGTCTGAAACACCTTTGCTGTCGATCAAAGCATCTATCATTGAAGATAAACCCTCTGAGTCCACACAGGACCAAATTCAACAGGTCGAGACGGCAGTCGGCCTAGTCTTGTCTTCAGAAGGTCTACCTTCAGATGATACAGTCACCAAAGAGAATGAGAACGACACCGTTCAAATTCTTTTTGTTAACATAGAATCTGATGAACCTGGGGGAAATCTACCCATTCCTTTACTGTAGGAAGGAAGTTCATCAGAGATTCATCCGACTATCTATTTGGTCCCTCCTCCAAGCAATCTAGTCGTTTCCTTCAATTGGAATCTACTAGGGAGATCCCGCCTACCATCTAATGTACCATTCTGAATCATAGTAGAAGCTTACAGAATGGTCATGGTTGGTACTATCATAGATGAAGGGGCTTCCATGAGTATCCTTTCCTCCACTACTTGGAAAGTGCCTGGTTCACCATCGCTTCTACCTGAGATTCAAAATATGTCAGGCTTCAACAAAGGAACCAGTCGACCATTAAGGATCCTTCCAAATTTGCCTATAACTTTGAGAAGGAAAACCATTCATCTAAACGTGATGGTAGTCCAAGGGCCATTAGATTACAATCTACTCCTTTGGCTTGACTAAATTTATAGCATGGGAGCTATTGTTTCCTCACTCTTTCGAGTGATGTGTTTTCTGCATGAATGCAGAGTGGTCCAGCTCGTAGACCAGCTTTCTTTCCCCGGTTCAAACATAGCTACTAGTCAAGTGCCATCCCTAACTGGTCTTTTTGCACAAGGAATGTCTCATCAATCTCCAGTCCATCCACTTGATGAATGCGAGTGATTTGGTGAATGTGACTAAACCCAGGAGGCATGCGCCCTGGTCTTCTTCGGCAGAAAAATCCCAGATATAAGGTAAGTTTCCACGTAAGAATATGACTAGTCTGACAATCTTGTCCATTTAGGAAAATGGATCAGTCTGGAAAAGGATTCCCCCGTCAAAGGTTATGTGATTGGGACTGACAACAATCACCTTTGTCCATTTCGATGGAAAACGACAAGGAAGTGTTTTTTCTACTGGGCAGATGCAACAATATTGCTAATGCAAGAACTTCTGTATGGTAACCTGGAAACTCTACTTCATTATATCTGGGGGCATGCAAACCTTTTTGCATGCAAGTGAAAAGAGACCATTTATTTTCTTAGTTTGTAGGCTCTTAACCCTTTAAACTCGTAGGTTAGTCGTTCCTAGCTTGCATAACAAAAGGCTTTGGAGCAAAGTTGCGCATGGGGTAAGCTCCCTAAAAAATGAACCTACTGATGAGAGATGTCCTTATTATATGATTAGCATAAGAAAGTTTACACGAAGTTCAAGCTCGTTAAAAAATAAACCTAGCAATGAGAATATGTTCCCCCAGAGCTTAATCTCATTAAAAAATGAACCCATCCTTCGGTAAATAACGATTGTGATCGCATAATTATCAGCTTTTGAGCCTTGCTCATGTTCTTACCATCACCTCCACTCTTTTTTAGCCGATCATCCACCTCCATTTGATTGTTTACCCCTTTTGAGGAATAGTTGCGATGAGTGATTCTATTAGCCATCTTTTGTACTCTTCCATGATTGAAAAGTTCCAAACCTTACCTAGAACCAGCTGCTATCCGAAAGCATCACTCGTTCCTCAAAAAACGAGTCTTCTCTAAGCTCTTTTCATCTGACTCGTAAAATATGAAAATATTGCCGAGAAATTGGCCTCTCCAGCTCGTTAAAGTGATTAGAAGTGCCATCCCTCCTGTAGATTTTAATCTTTTTGGACCTGAGGGATCATTACACAAAAAGATCAAGTGCTTGTCTTGTTCGGCTCATTAAAACTATTGAAAAGTCATCCCTTTCGTATTATTTTATACTTTTTCAGACTTAAGGGATTATAATACGAAAAAGGATTACTAGAGTTTCCTTTTCATCTCTTTTCAGACTTTCTAAAATTGAAGAGGACCGAG
The DNA here is from genome assembly GCA_000404065.3 of Pinus taeda. Taxonomy (NCBI): domain Eukaryota; kingdom Viridiplantae; phylum Streptophyta; class Pinopsida; order Pinales; family Pinaceae; genus Pinus; species Pinus taeda. The sequence continues at coordinate 73,745 of APFE030147782.1, forward strand.
TTATCCTTTTCATTAAACTCATTAAAACAATAGTGACAAACTTGTCCATGAAGACAAGAACAAGTTTCACTGTCGCTAGGCTCGCTAAAACATAGTGACAGGTTTGCCTGAAGGGCAAATTATAGAACAAGCATATGTTATCCTCCTCAAGCTTGACAAAAATAAAGAGGTACTGGTCAGAAATGACTGGGGAAAAATTGGGAAGAAAACTTGAAGAACTTTATTGGTAGCAGGTCACCCTTGAACATGACACTTTCACTCCATCACCATGATTGAGTGGGGTTGGGTTATTCCGTTCACCGGTCATATCACCATTGGTCCTCCATACCATCCATTTTTTGGGGTTAACGCTACCAATCCATTTCAGTGTCGTCGATATGTTTAAGATAAGTCACTCAGAGAATTCACCAACCTAGCTAACATCTCATCCACTGCAATACCTTCATGCTTCGTTCTTTCATGACCACCACCCTGAACCTTGTTTCATCAGATTGTTTTCACCTTCACAAAATCATTTGCTCCATTTCATGTCGTAGATGTGGGATTCATTAAGGCCCTCCTATGATGGGTCACTTCTTGTCAAAATTAGCTCATTATGCAAGAAGTTGACTTAGGAACAACCCTTTCAATACTTTGAAGCTTGCATGCCTCAATGGAAAGTTTCTCACTTCTGGCGACAAGTTTACATCAATGACCTTTGACCGAAAGATTTTACGTGGTGTTCGAGATCGACTCATGTATTCACACCATGTGAATTGTACTATAGTACCTTGAGGGTCATCATCATTATCGGTGATTCCTCTCGCGCTTGTTAACAACTTACATCATTGGTTGGTAATTAGGCGATGTCTTTCCATGTTCGACATCAGAACATCTTTTTCACATGGATCGACTTGTACTTCGGGCAAAGATTGAATGAGTTTGAAGACCTCGAATCTAGCTTCATCCATCCGCGTTGTGATATTCTGGAAAAATAAAGACATCAAATGTACATCATAGCTGCACAAATAATCATCCAAGCTAAAGGATGATGGCTCTACCAGAATCACCAGTCTATCACACAAACAGTTGTCTGTCATTTGTACATGAAATTGAATTTATAAAGCTGAGCATGGGAATGCTTGCCTCAGCTAGATCATGAAAATATGAGGAAGATAATGTATTGTATTGTATCTTATTACAAGTCACCTTTCAGTTCGAAAAAACCTTGAATCCTCATGATAAAGCATTTCACCCGACATTAGAAGAATTACGACCTCATGCTTTAGGGGGAAACTGTTATAGACATATTTGGGCACTGCAACCCCAATCTCATATGTCCATAAACCAAGGGCTTATAAGCCCCTAAAAGTGTTGTTTCATACCCTAAAAGAACAAGGTCAGCTAATTACATCATCTCCCAGAAGTTCTCCCTTAAAAACTACTAAGAACTGGTCAAAACTAGACCATATAGACTACTCAGTGCTAAGGGTGTGATGCATCTCACCTACTACATGTAGAAAGTGTTATGCATACTAAAAATCCCTTTTGTAGGGAGAGATGAGCAAGAGCAGACAAATGGCAGAGGCAGTTGGCTAGGTGGAAACCCAAAGAATCTTCTAGAAACTGCCCATTTCACACTTGCCTCTCTGAATTCACCCAGGGATGAGTAAGAGATCATGAAATATCCAAGTGGAACCAAGAACTATCAGAGAAATGACACTAATAAAAATCCTAGAAGCTGACTCACCCACCTAAAAATATCTATATATGAATCCCTCATCCCAAAGATCTAGAGGCTAGAATTTGGTATTTTGTAAGGAAGTGTTGTTGGTTTCTCTGTGAAACATCATAGTGTTGGGTGATCTAGCTTTTCATGAGGTGAAGAGGACTTTCATACTGGGAGGATGGTGCTGGGTCAGAGCAATGGGTTGTAATTCTCTCTTCTACTACTTCTATCAATAAGCCTATTTGAGTTTTCCTCCATATTCTTGTATATCTCTTAATCTTGTATTGATATATGCATTTATATGGTTAATGTATGTCTGATCCTATATTTTTTATGGTTATAGATCTCTATGCTTTGATGTTATCATGCCGCTTTGACTCTACAGGTGTTCTTTGAAGCGGGACAAGTAAGGAAGGAGTGACAAAGCTCTATCAAAGGAGGGAGGAAACAAGCAATGAGCCAAGCGAAACACTGAGGTTGGTACTCTCTACTTCTCTCTCATCTATTTCTCATAAAGGAAAACACAAGTAACTTTATTTTGTTTGTTTCTAAGATAGCTACCCATCTTAATGGGACTAACAACTCTGAATGGACACTAGTTTTCCCGATAACAGTTGGATCTCTCAAGAAATGAGTTGTATTACATTATTGTAATAGTTACGAATTGTATTATTTTAGGTTCAAAGATAAGTTGTTAGCATAGGTGTGTGGCAGAGTTGTTGGAGTTAATGTTTACATTCCATATTTAAGGAGTTGGTTTGTGATGGTTGAGAAATTCTCTCAACCTCTCTATCTAATTTAGGAATAATTTGGATCTCAAAAACTCTATTTAATAGAGTAACCTGAATGTAAATCTGTGTGTGTGTGTTTTTGCACATACACCATTTGTGCATAATATATGATTGAGCTTCTGTAATTGTGTTTCTTTAGCCATTTTTATCATGGTATCAGAGCTAGATCTGAACCTGTGTTGTGAGTAGGTGCATCTGGATGTTAATCAGAGCTTAGGATCAGAGGCCTGTTGTGCTGTGTTGTGATAAAATTCCTAGAACTGAGATAAGTTGGCGTTCAAGAGCTGTTTGCTCTGCGTTCTGGATAGCGTATTCTCCATTTTTTAACTGGCGTTGCTGCAAATGTTCTAGATGCAGCCCCTGTACTGCTCGTAGAAGATGAAACAGTCTGTTAGCTGAGCTCAAGCACCGATGGCGTTGCCACTATCCATCGATCTATGTGTTCCAAAACGTGTTTTTAGCTTCAGCTCCTGACGGTGGGAAAATTATGAGATGTAGTACGTACATACAGAGAACAGTGTTGTGGTGGTTATGCCTGGACATGAGAAGCCCACTCACTTAGGTAAGCCCATACATTGTGCAAATACTAAGGAAGTCACAGTTGCAGGCATATGAGAAATATTGTTTGCATTGTGATTTTTTTGTGTGCGAGCACTACAACAGAAATCTCGTATTACAGAAGCAGAAGATTTGTATTATCTGTAAATTTTATCAAAAGTCTAAATCGTACAGATAATTTTTAAGGATGTTTGTATGTTGATTGATCTACATAATTGTATCTACTCCGAATTTAAGCCGAGCGAGATCCATTGAGATCTCTTCCACTTTTTGAAGAATTCTACAATACTGAATCCAAAGAGTCCCCTCATTTCAACTGCGTATCGATCTTGTCTGCTTGATATCGAAGCGTGGTATAATGAATTTTGTGGCGAGAATGGATGTCGCTTAAAGTAAGGAAGGCTAACTAGGGTCGGGTAGCCTAGTCATACTCAGTCAGAACCGATAATGGATTTGACAGTTGACCATGATATGCGACAAAGTTTCATTCTAATCAGTCTGTAACAAACGAGATCACGATATGTAGGAAGGTAACGTGTTGCTTCTTAAAAAAAAAAAAAAAAAAAACCAGCAGTTCAACTATGTGTCTAATGCCAGTACTTAAAGATCAAGTAGAAGTAAGGCTCAATATGGATGGTTGTCCAGATAGTATGGCAGTTGTGGATCTAGGGAAGGATCCCTCATTAGTGGTAGACGTGGAAGTGGTTTCCTAATGAGTTTATGCGACAGATTGGGATGCTGTCCAGTAATTGACTTCAGGAGGTCCTTGATTCGGGAGTTGAGGAAGGGAACTCGGGAATCCACTTGCAATCAACCATTCCGAGGGATATGAGGCAACTTGATGGAGCATCTACTGATAAGCTTGACTATTTTGGTTATTTTCATGTAATGTAATCATTAAGGGGGGATGTTGGAGTTAATGCTTACATTCCATATTTAAGGAGTTGGTTTGTGATGGTTGAGAAATTCTCTCAACCTCTCTATCTAATTTAGGAATAAGTTGGATCTCAAAAAATCTATTTAATAGAGTAATCTGAATGTAAATCTGTGTGTGAGTGTTTTTGCACATACACCATTTGTGCATAATATATGATTGAGTTTCTGTAATTGTGTTGCTTTAGCCATTTTTATCAAGAGCTAGGAATTATAGATTTGTTGTTAGATTGATTAAAAATAGGGATTGGTTGTTAGGCACAGAATAGAGTGATATTCAATTGATAAAAATAAGGAAAAAATGTAATGAGAAGAGAATAGAGTGGAGCAATAGCAAGAGTAGTTTGTGGACAGTATTTTGAAATAGAGGTATTTTATTTGGGTAATCAGGCCAAGACCGAGACTTTGTAATTGTTTTATTATGAATAGATGATGTTGTGCATATGATTAGTTATCAAGCCTGCGGAATTCCTTGTTATGCTTTCATTTTATTTGTATTTAGAATAGAGTGATGATTCACTGTTTTCATGCTTCGTAACAGAAAAAAATAGAGTTAACTGTTTTCATGCTTCGTAATCTGATTGGAGGAGTTAATTGACATGGTTTTGGTCCTACAAGCAAAAACCTGATTTACTCTAAGAATTAGCATAAAACACTGAGCGGATCCGAAATCCGGACTTGAAATGTTATACGCAGGACTTTTGTAATTTTGTCGGGTCTGTGAACAATTACATATCGCATTGCAAGTTTATTTAAGTGAAAGGCGAACCCCAAGTCTTCACGAGTTGTGATTAGCGACCTCCACTATATAGCATCAGAGCATTAAGTGGGAGTGACAAGACCTTAAGCTAGGGGAAGTAGCGATTGCTGATAGTGATTGGTGTGATAAATCACATCAAGACTTTTTAAAAGGGAGAGCATTACATTGGTGATTTGCGACTTGCGATGATGTGATTTAATCTAGACTGTTGGTTCATTTAGGTTGCGATCTCCGGTGAATTGCGAACAATCTGTTTATAAAGGGAAAAACGCATTGTTTTGGTCATTTTCAAAATGCAATTTGGTTATAAGAGAAAAGGAAAAGTTGTGGAAAAAAGGGGAAGCACAGGGTGATTGTTGAGGTTTATTAATCCATTTTTTCCACCTGCGTCATTTGTGGTATCAGAACAAAAGTTAAGGTTTATTGCAGAAAAATGCCGCCAAGGAGAGGAGCTGGCATTGGTCGAGGAAGACCTGAAGTAAATGAAATTCTATTAGAGGAGATTCAAAGTCTACGTACGAGAATGGAAACAATTGAGACTACTCAAAGAAGAACACCTAATGAAGTAGCTGACAGTACTAAAGAAGAATCCTCTGAGGAAGAAGAAGAGGAAGAAAATGAAACTACTAGAGTTATCAAGATGTTGGCGCAAGTAGGAGGAAAACCAAAGATGGAAATTCCTACGTATGAAGGGAGTCTCAATGAAGAAGAGCGAATGGATTGGATCAATTCATTGGATAAATATTTTGACTATGAAGAGGAAGCTGATGAAAAAAAGAAGGTGAAATTTGCAGTTACCAGATTGAAGGGTCATGCAACTATTTGGTTGGATGAATTACAAACATCCAGAGTGAGAAAATGAAATTCCAAGATCAAGCAATGGAACAAAATGGTGAGTAAAATGAAAGCCAAATTTATGCCTAAGGATTATTAGTTAAATCTTTTCAAACAATTGCAAAATTTAAGGCAAAAAGGAATTTCAGTCAAGGAATACACATAAGAGTTTTATAGATTGAGTATTAGAGTAGGACACGTAGAATATGACATGGAGAAGGTAGTTAGATATGTCAATGGATTAAGGTATGATATCTAGGATGAGATCATCTTGTTAAGTCTGAAGACTATTGAAGACACCTATCCAGAAGGTTTGAAGGAAAAAGAGAAGATGTTGAGAAAACAGAATCAGAGGAATAGAGGAAGAAGCTCAGTAAGAGGTAGACAAACTACCAGACCAAGGGGACAATAGCATCAGCATGAAGAAAGTAGCTCTAGTAATAGACCACCATAGAAGGGAGAATTTAATAGAGGAGGATTTGCACCCAAAGGAAGAGGCCGAGGAAGAGATATTTGGTCTTATACATGTGGAGAATGGGACATGTGTCGTGGGACTATCCTCATAATAAACCAACAAGTCAAAGGAATGTGAATGTGGCTGAGGAAAAACTAGAACCACCTCAACTTATGGAAAAGGAAGAATCCCCTAAAGTAGGAGAATCCCTATTACTGAGAAGGACTTTCCTTAAGACAGAGAAGGAGATTGAAGAACCAGCGCAGAGGAAGATTTTATTTAGAACTACTTATAAATCAAAAGGTAAGTATTGCAAAGTAATAGTTGACAGTGGAAGCACTAACAACCTTGTTTCTACAAAGATGGTGGACAAGCTCAGACTAGCAAAGACAATACACCCTACTCCTTACAAAGTATCATGGTTACAAAAAGCACATCAAATTATTGTGATAGAACAATGCAAGGTTGAGATACAGATTGGTACGTATAAAGATGTGATATTATGTGATGTAATGCCCATGGATGTATGCCATGTATTATTGGGAAGACTATGGCAATTTGATCAGAAAGCTATTCATGATGGGAGGAGAAACACTTATACTTGGAGAAGGATGGAACTAAACATACATTGCTTCCATTGAAGGATGACACTAACAAAGGAACACTTGGAAGTAGTGTTATGTTGATGAGTGGGAAGGAGCTGTTACAAGAGGTTGAAAAAGGTGAAGAAATGCATTTTGCTATCATAGGGAGACCTAAGGTAATTTTGACTTCCACAAACTTAGACGATTTACCTGAGGAAATCAAAACATTATTGAATGATTTTGTTGATATTACTGTGGATGAGTTGCCAAATGCGTTGCCACTGATCAGGAGTATTAGTCATCATATTGGTCTAATACTAGAAGCAAGTTTGCCAAACAAAGCATCGTACAGATTAAATCCTCAAGGGAATGCAGAAGTTGGAAGACAAGTGCAAGCGCTGATGGATAAGGGGCTAATAATAGAAAGTATTAGTCCATGTGTTGTACGAATAGTGCTCAGTCCAAAGAAAGGAGGAGAATGGCGTATGTGCACAAATTCCAAAGCTATAAACAAGATCACTATCAGGTATAGATTTCCTTTACCACGCATGGATGATTTGATGGGTTGTTTGAGTGGATCCAAATATTTTACTAAAATAGATTTGAAGAGTGGATATCATCAAATAAGAATTCGAGAAGGCAATGAATGGAAGACTGCATTTAAAACAAACAGTGGGTTGTATGAGTGGTTAGTGATGCCTTTTGGACTCACTAATGCACCTAGCATGTTCATGAGATTAATGAATGAAGTATTGAAGGAATATGCAGGCAAGTTTGTTATTTTTTTATCTTGATGATATTCTAGTTTTTAGTAAAAGTAAAGAAGAACATTTAGAGCATCTTAAGTTGGTTCTAAGAACTTTGTAGAAATAAAAACTACTAATAAATCCGAAGAAATGTAGTTTCATGAAGGAAGAATTGATTTACTTGGGATTTGTAGTTTCTAAAGAAGGATTAAAAATGGATCCAGAGAAATTCCAAGTGATTAGGAATTGGTGTATTCCCAGACATATATTTGAGGTAAGGAGCTTTCATGGTCTTGCAAGTTTTTACAGAACGTTTATCAAAAGCTTTAGTCAGATTTGTGCACCAATTCTTGAAACAATTAAGGAGATCAATGAGTCGTTCAAGTGGACAGAAGTAGCAGACATAAATTTCAAATTGCTGAAGCTGAAAATCACAAAGGAACCAATTTTAGCTTTGCATGATTTTGAAAAAGTATTTCAAGTTGAAACAGATGCTAGTGGAGTTGTAGTTGGTGCAATTCTGAGTCAGGGAAAAAGGACTATAGCGTACCTCAGTGAGAAACTGAATGAAGCAAAGAAGAAATATTCTTCTTACGATACATAGTTTTATGCTATTGTACAAGCCTTGAAGAAATGGAGACATTATTTGCTGCTGAAATAATTCATATTGTATTCGGACAATCATGCCTTACAGTTCATTAATAACCAGCCGAAACTGAACCAAAAACATGCCAAGTGGGTATAATTTTTTCGAAGATTTACTTTTGTGATAAAACACAAGAATGGTAAGTTAAATAAAGTCGCTAATGCATTAAGCAGGGTAAGTTTTATTGTGAAAGAATTCAAAGTGGGTGTTGTAGGATTTGAGGAAATGGTTGAAATGTAGAAATATGATGTAGATTTCAAAGATATCTATATAAAAGCTCAAAATCCAGTAGTTCATAATAGAAGTCAGTGGTTGGATTATCTCATTCAAGGAGGCTTATTGTTTAAAAGCAACAAGTTTTGTATTCCTAAATGTTCTGAGGGAAAACATAATAAAAGAGAAACATAGTGGAGGATTATCTGGTCACTTTGGACAAGATAAAACCTTTGCTCAGGTGAATGCTTTTTATTATTGGCCAAAAATGCAGACTAATGTTAAGAAATTTGTTGAGAAGTGCAGGATATGTCAGCATGCTAAAGGAAGGAACCAAAATATAAGATTATATCAACCATTGCCAATACCAGACCGACCGTGGGATGCAGTTAGCATGGATTTTGTTTTGGGATTACCAAAAACCTAGAGAGGGAATGATTCCATTTACGTTGTAGTAGATAGATTTTCCAAGATGGCACATTTCATTGCTTATAAGAAAACTAGTGATGCAACACATATAGCTAATCTATTTTTTTTTTCAGAAATTGTATGATTACATGGATTACCTGTAAGTATTGTGTTTGATAGAGATACAAAGTTTGTAGGACATTTCTGGAGAACTCTTTGGAAGAAACTAGGAGCTAACCTCAATTTTAGTTCAGCATACCATCCTCAAATAGATGGACAAACCGAAGTAGTAAACAGGAGCTTGGGAAACATATCGATAAGTTTAGTGTATCAAAATCCTAAGCAGTGGGATTTAGCACTAGCTCAGGCTGAATTTGCTTATAATGACACTCCAAACATAAGTAATGGAATGAGTCCATTTCAAATTGTTTTTGGAATGAATCCAAGAGGTGTGTATGAGCTCATAAATTTGGGTCAACAGGAGACAAGAAGTGCAAAAGTTGAAGAGTTTGCAGAACAGATGCAGAGACTACAAGAAGATGTCAAAGGTAGATTGCAGGAAAGCAACGACAAATATAAACAGAGGGTAGATATGAAAACATGAGAGAAAGAATTCCAAGTGGGAGATTTAGTGATGGTGTATTTTAGAAAAGAAAGATTTCCAGCTAAGACTTACAATAAACTAAAAATTAAAAAGATAAGACCATGTAGAATTGTAAGAAAGGTTTTAGCTAATTCATATGAAATTGAATTCCCAGAAGGGATTGGAATATATCCTATCTTCAATGTTTCATATTTGTATCCATACAAAGACGCAAAGACACAACTATAGGAGGAAACTACAGGAGATGAAGTTCAAAATGTGAACTGGGAAGAACAAATGCCAAAGATAGCTAAGAAAGAAGTGGAAGTTATTTTGGAGAAAAGAGTATCCAAAAGAACCAGAGGATAGATTTATTTCTAGTATCTAGTCCAATGGAAAGGACAACTAGTGGAGGATGCTAGCTAGTTGACAAAGAGCCTAAGGAACGCCATCCAGGAGTCAATCTCCCCTATATCCATGGAACCATGGACAAGATTGCTCGGGTCCTTAGAAAGTTTGATATTCCCTCTACTTTCAGGCCCCTCAGAACCATTCGTAATTCCCTGCGATCGGTGAAGGATCCTGTTAACCCCAAGGACTTGAAGGGAGTTTATCTGATTCCTTGCTCTTGTGGGACTCCCTATATAGGAGAAACAGGGTGCTCCATCCAGCAGAGAATTTGCGAGCATGCAGCGGACCTGAGACACGGGAGAACAAAGTCCTCAGCCTTAGCAGAGCATGTGGACAAGACTAAGCATCATGTCTGCATTGAGGAGGCCAAAGTCATTGCCAGGGTGGATCGGTTCCATCATCGTAAGTTAAGGGAAGCTATTGAGATTGAGCGTAGACCCATCAATCTCAACCGAGATGATGGTTGGAAGGTAAGTAGAAGTTGGATCCCTGCCCTGTCTTCTTAGGGTTTCTTCCTTCCACCATTGTTCATCCAGGTTGCATTCTTCTTGTTAGTATCATCTAATTGTTTTCGAATTTTTGTAAATTTATCGCTGGCTGCTTCATTTTCTGGCCTTTTTAATATGTTCCTCCGGTATTTTTTATGATCAATATTCGGATTTTATGTAGATATATGATTTTCTCTTTGATGAGGGCTGATGGAGGTCCTTTGCTTGTCCATTATTTTATTCAATAGGTCATTATTATAGGTATATATAAAGTATGATAGTTATGTTATGTTATTCTTATTTATTTGTGTGATTGCTTCACTTTAAACTTTTATTTTAAGCTCTTTTTGGCTTTTCCAAATATTTTTCTATCACAAATTATATATATATATATTCTCATTAAATTAATTAAAATTTAATAAACATTCACTCGTACTTTTCGATCCAACCTCATAAGATGGATTTTATTAATTGAAAATTGAATAATTTTATAAACAGATAAAATAGGATATTACATCAATAGTAAGGAATATAATTTTACAAACAAATTATCATACCTTTAATAAACATTCTTGTATATAGTTAGTTATTAATTTAACAACTCATTACCATTAAAATTATATTTTTATTCATTGATGCTTATTTTAACCTAACATCCTATTTTTTGGGAATATAAATGGAATTTAAGTAACCTTTAGTATTACTATAGTAATAACATAAAGTAATTTAATTAAATAAATCACCTGGGATTCTATTCATTTTACCTAATTTTACTCATTTCTAGAAATAAAATAATATTAATATTATAAAAATAATGAGAATATTTAATTTATTAATATAATTTTTACCTTGTTCCAAGAGTCAAAAATAGCCGTTTTGTAGCCGTTGGAGTCTCTACTCTGTCTATTTAACATGCTAGGCCAGATCTGTTTCTTCAACTTGTCCTGACGATGAACCACACTAGTTGGTTCGAAACGCATCGACAATGGTCTCTTTCATGTGATTTACGCCGAAGCTCTTCTTACAACAGCAGAATTGCAGAAGTATGGAGTAAGTCCTGAAAATTTGAAGGATGATTCTTTTCTTCCCCAAGAGTCTGATGCAAGAGCATTCAGACTTAGCTAGCAATGTGAAAGTTTGTTCACATGTTGTAGCTAAACAAGTTGAATTTCATTGGCCTGATTGGTCAAAAGTCAGTTTTACTGATAGGGTTGGATCTCTCAAGAAATGAGTTGTATTTCATTATTGTAATAATTAGGAATTGTCTTATTTTAGGTTCAAAGGTAAGTTGTTAGCATAGGTGTGTGGTATAGCTAGGAATTAGAGATTTGTTGTTAGATTGATTAGAAATAGAGATTGAGTTGTTAGGCATAGAATAGAGTGATATTTGATTGATAAAAAGAAGGAAAAAATGTAATGAGAAGAGAATAGAGTGGAGTGAGAGCAAGAGTAGTGTGTGGATAGTATTTTGAAGCAGAGGTCTTTTATTTGTGTAATCAGGCCAAGGCCGAGACTTTGTAATTCTTTTATTGTGAATAAATGATGTTGTGCATATGATTAGTTATCAAGCCTGCGAAATTCCTTGTTATGCTTTCATTTTCTTTGTATTCCGAATAGTGTGATGATTCACTATTTTCATGCTTTGAAATAGAAAAACACAGAGTTAATCAAAATCGTGCCCTTTTCTATAAACTTCATTATTTGTTGTCGATTTAATCCTAGCCGTTGGATCATCAATATTGGATCGACGAAGTTAATTGACATGGTTTTGGTCCTGCAGGAAAAAATCTAATTTACACTAAGAATTAGTGCAAAACACCAAGCGGATCTGCAATCTGGACTTGAAATGTTATACATAGGACTTTTGTAATTTTGTCAGGTCTGTGAACAATTACATATCGCATCGCAAGTTTATTTAAGTGAAATACGAACCCCAAGTCTTCACGAGTTGCGATTAGCGATTTCCGCTATATCGCATTGGAGCACTAAGTGGGAGCAACAAAGCCTTAAACTGAGGGAAGCAGTGATTGACAATGATGATCGACAAGATAAAACACATCGGAACTTTTTAAAAGGGAGAGAATTACATCGGCAATTTGTGACTTGTGATGATGCGATTTAATTTGGACCATCTGTTCATTTAGATTGCGATCTCCGGTGAATCGCGAACATTCTGTTTATAAAGGGAAAGGAAATGTTTTGGTCATTTTCAAAAGGAAATCTAGTTATAAGAGAAAAGGAAGAGTTGTGGAAAAAAGGGTAACCGCGGGGTGATTGTTGAGGTTTATTAATACATTGTTTCCACCTGTGTCAGGTTTTCTCCAATGATTCCTCGAGGACTACTCAAAAGACTGGTCCAAGGGCTACTTCAATTTTTTTTTGGCTATTCCATAATTGCTTCAAGGTATCCTTCATAAAATCCTTCTTTAGTAGCTTGATTAGGGTATTTAATGGAGGCCTACTTTCTTCCTTCTTCCATAGTCACACCTCAACTAACTCAATCGTGTACATTGCTTCAACCTGTAGAAAATTCTGACTTGATGGAAGGATTTTTCTCTACAGGGACTCATACTTCTCCACAGATATATATATATATATATATATATATATATATATATATATATATATATATATATATAGATATATATATATAATATTATATATAATATATATATATATATCACATATTTCAGTCCTTTTAACAAAGTAATTTTGGCATTCTTTCTTATAGATATTTAGCCAATTTCCCTAGAGAATACATTACAAATATAGGCTTTTTCCACATACGTTATGCTACAAACAAATTGTTTCCTTCCACAAAAAATATGCAAAGACCTTTTCTCCCCTAGCATAGAGATATAATCACAAGATCTTGTTTCAATTTTCTACTCCAAAAATTGATCAAGGAATTAACTGTTGGGTTCCTATACCAATAGGTGTCATTTCTTATGATTGACTATGGAAATACCAAATATGATCATCCTTTCCATGATGCAAAGGTTCCATATTATCAATAAATCAAGATTCGGATAAAGAGAAGAGAAAGGGATCCTAAAGAAAGACTAGGAAAGTGGCTTGTTAAAACATGCAATCAGAGAAGTGCAATCACTGACTTTCTCACAGTTGATGAATAGCCAGACAATTTAACCCTAGCTATATCATGTTTAAATTTCTTGTTTTAGAATAGAGAATAAGATTTGCTCAAACAGTTCAAGCTTGGCAGATCACTAGATTAGATAGAGAATTAAAGGGCCCAACTGCGCAATCTGAGCCCTTGGTCGAAATAAGGATAGATTTAGATAGGAGGGAAGTCAAAAGAAAAGAGGAAAAGCAGGGTTTGCTAGCTCAAATGCACCCAATCAAAGGAAGAAAAAATGTTAGGTATTTTAGGTTGGGTAGGCAGATAATTATGAGGTTGCAGAAAGTAGAGTGATGTTCAGTTTAAACAGTATCACAAGCATCATGGCAAAGTGGCTACAAGTTAAGTGGAGCATGACTGACTTCCCCTTTTATTTCCCCCACAAATTTCACTAACATCCCCTAAGGATATTGAGATCTGCTCAATAGTCCTAATCCATTTCATTTTTGAGAGATACTAAGCAAAAAATTGTCTTTGCTTGGTAAACACAAGCCACATTTCTTGCATAAATATAATCATCTCATTTCCCCTTCATCTCCTAAAAAATCTAAGTTTTACCCTATAAACTTAGCATTTCCCTATCATTTGTCATATTAACATCCTAACTTTAGTATATAACTCCTATATTAATGTTTCCCTACACCTATTATGTATTAAAAGCAAAAAAAACCCCAAAATACTATATATATCCCACCCCTGCCTAATATGGCTATAGTTTAAAGATTCCTTGGGAACCATTGGTCCACCTAGGGCCAATGATAGCCCACCACGTGTCCTACTGGGATTTGTTAGACCTATGGTCCAACAAATAACCATACCCTCTTCGCCCACGCAATAAATCTAATTAGTTAACCTTTCGTTAATTGAAATGTTAGGTCCACTCCGCATTTACCAAATAAACCAAAGTTTGAAACCCACCGAACCTTACAAAAATTAAAATTTATCGCGCACGCTATTCTGTTAAACCCCCAACAACTCACCTTCCCATCCGCCGTCGGATCACTTGCTCAACATCCAACGGTCCTCGTTGATATTGGGAGCGCCCCGACGCCAGGTCATTAGCACCTGACAGTCCGCAGTTTTTCTGTCGTACATAGGGACACTTGGCGCACTCCCATTGCATCGGACCAGTGCTAACAGAAACTGCCCCCGTACCAAAGGCAGTCTGATGGAAACCAGATACCGCCCTTCATCCTTCCGCCCGAGTCACTACCCCGTCAGCAAACATGTCATCACTCGCACCGCTCCTCCAGTCGCCATGTCCGCCATGTCAGCAGCCACGTCACCTTCTGTACTCCACTACCGGAAAAAGCTACGTCATGCTGACATCATCCTCAAAATGCGCCAAAAACCCCGAAAAGTCTAAATTTTTATAAAAAGTTGGGAAAGCGATTGTTTTGTTCATTTCGAGTTTGTTGACTGTGCAACCCTGCATGTGATTTACGATGAATTGGCCACTACTGCTGCACAGTTCATCACCCAACTAAGTCAACTCCACAGTGCATCACTCCAGCTCGGCCTGCAGACTTCATCATACACCAGGCACCCATAAAACAAGTATTTACCCCATAGTCATCCTCAAACCCTATTTTAACAAATTTCTCTCGTAAAATTACCTCAAAAAGCTAAATTTAAATCAAAATAATTGTTGCCTGTCACCTCTGCACTGAAAAAATTACCGTCCGACCATTGTTACTGGAGAAAACCCGCAAATTATGCTTGTAACCTCTACAAATCACCTGTGAAACTTCAATTCAAGCCCGCCTTTCGCCTCTGAAATTGTGTAGAATTACCTGCAAGGGAGAATTCTTCCCCTGTTTCCTCCAGAATTCCAAACTAATGTTGTAATTTGTTGTGGGAAACTCAATCTACTGCCCTGATTCCTGTTACCCCAAAGAGTTCTAAACCCAAGGTCAGGGTCACTTAACAACTTGAAAGGGAGGCTATTTTCACAGTCTTGTCTAACCTCCTCAGTGCAGTTTGCATAATTCACCTTTTATACCATGAATGCTACCCAATGAGGTCACCACAAAATAAAATTTAGTCTGCAAAATCCTGACAAAATGTCTTCGATTCAGAATTCTCTCTTTTGCTGTTTCATAAACCTACATTTCAATCAAGACACAATCAATTGAAGTATGGAGGCTCCAGTGGCTCTCAACATTGCCACCTTGAATGCACCACATAAGGATTTGGAGTGGTTACCTCTGGCAGACAGGGATTTCCAGATTAAGGACATGATGGGTCTCAAGTCTCACCTACAAACTTTTTGTCAATTCAGAAACAACCATAGAAATAACATTGTTTTCCTGAGAATCTGGGAATCCAACATGCCCATCTACTACATCCCTGCAATCAATGTGCTACTTGACTTCATTCATCTTTTCCATGCAAACTATGATCCCACAAAAAGATCAATCCTCAGTCCAAATGGATCTATATTTTTCTACATTACTCCTCAATCCATAAATGAAATGCTAAACTTTGAGCCACCTCAGCCTCTAGTTCCTCTCACAATGAAACTCCTGCTTGATCAAGGTGAAAAACTGCCTAGCTCAGAAATAGCAAGAGTAGGTCAGTTATTTATGGAACCACAGTGCCAGGCTGATCATCCTCCACCTTATCATCAAGTCTCATTCAATGAAACAGGAAAGCTCCTAATAGATATGATATCCTACATTCTAAGATGCAAAACCAGTGAGTTTGTGGATGAAACTGTGTTTGTGCTAATATCCATGTTCACTCCAGGACAACCCCCTGCTGTCATGTATGACTATGCCACCTTCATAGAAAACAAAATCCATGAGAAATTCATGATGTTGGAGAGAGAAAGAGTGTTTAAATATACCTCTTATATATACCATTTACTGATGTACTATCATCCTGATAGCTTCCAAGTTCCTCTCAAGAAACTAGACTCCAAAGGAGAGAGGAGATCTGTCATCTTCTGGACATCATTTTTCCATGAAGTCCACCTCTCACCCTACACATATTGTGAGTTTATCGACATGTTCATTTCCCTAGCCACTTGCCTGTTGATGATGACTCCTCTTGGTAGGCTCACTGCTGAAATGCAAAGAATTCTACATCTTTCAGGGGGCTACAACATTGGTGATTGGTATTTCTACCAGAACCATACAGTGATCAGGATTTATGGTTGTGAGTTCCCCCCTACAAACTTCCAAGATATGTGCCCATGAGACTTTTTGCCTTGGAATATTTCAGGCAATTTAGTAGTGCCGATTTGACTCATTTCCATGGCAAAAACAAGAAGTCACAGCTCAAGATTAGACATCAATTGGGTCCTTTTGTTTTCAATAAAAGGGAAGAAGCTTGGAGTGATGCAGACAAGATGCTAAGGGAAGAACTCATGCTGAAACAAAGCTTTTATTGGGCACCATATGACCCTGAACATTTCATAAGCTATAGAAGAGTAAAAAACAGGCTTTCAAGATATGCACACCAGCCAATCCCTCACATTGAACAATATGCAAATCAACAAGAATGGGTAAAGGGCACATTAATTGAAGAACTTACTGAAGAAGAAATATTAGAAAAAGAAATGAAAGATTATGAGAATAGAATTGACTTGGATTATTTTGCATAGGTCTCTTTCACACAGCCTCAACATATTGGAGCAAGCACATCAGTTACTACAACTTCACAACAGCCGGCTCAAGAAGCCACTCCACCTACAGGGAAAGGTAAAGAAATACAACATTCAGAGCAGCAGAGTACAATGGCAGAACAACCATCTACAAATCAGGAGAAGAGTCAAGAACAAGGCCCTTCAACCCAAGTAAAGGTAGCTGAAATCCCTGTACTACAAACCCCTCACAATGAAGAAAGAGCCAAAAAGAGGATCAAACCTGAAGAGACACCTACAGGGGCATCTACAGATCAGCAAGGCGAGAAGAGATAAAGGATAAACCCCTATTCTGAGGAGGAATTCACCGAAGAAACAATAGGTAATATTAGGGGTGAGAGAACTTCTGAACAGCGGATCCCTCCAATTTTGGAAACATCGACTAGCTCCTTTCAGCAGGAGCAAGAGAGACAGCCGGGTGTGGAGGTTACATCCACAAAGCAACAGAGCAAGCAGGGCTCAGACATCAAGAGAGCATTCACAGAAATTAAAGCTAGAAATGAACCAATGGGGCTTCAGCTTTATAATCAATTGTTAAGAATGGCTCCTACCAATCAACAAAGGCTGATGGCAGCCTATGATATGCAGGCAGGAAAGATGACTCTTAGTCACTTCAAACCCACTGTACAGTAGCCATAGTCAGCTGCAGATTATATCAGGACCAATCTGGAAGTTCTTTCCAAAGACATCCATCCAATAGACCAGATTGAGTTGCACAAATAGGCTGGAGAAATGGTAGACTCCACCTTGGTAGACAAAGCTCTAATGGCCCATAGGCTACAAAATTCATTATATAACACTTCTTCCCAATTAGAGATGGAGAAAGCCTCCTCATTGGCCAAGGATAATAGAATAAAATCCTTGGAAGAAATCATTATAGAATTGGGACATGATCCCAAGGATCCCAAAGGCGCACATACCTTAATAAGGAAAAAGGAGGAGGACATAGCGGCTCTGAGAAGACAATTGAAGCTACCAGCTACAATACACCCTCAAACCATAGAGGTGGCACAGCAAAAGGAATGTGGTCAGCTTACTAATGAGGATGAACCAAAGACTACTGGACACAGAAAAGGCCTTGGAAGAAGCCCTACAAGGAAAACAACAACAGTTGGCCTCTCAGCCAGCTCCAATTCTCACAGCTCCTCCTCCAGCAGTCACTATAACAACACCTCCCCTTGATCCAACATCAACAGTAGGTACCTCAACTTCAGCAGCAGCTACACCAAGTGCACTACAAGAGGCTAGCTTGAGCATGGAGGATATGATGAAAGAGATAAAACCTTTGGAGATCCAGATGGCAGAACTGAAGGAAACCAAGGAAAAACTAGCCAAAATTGAGGTTAGTTATGACAAATCAAAGATGACTGTAGCTGAGAAAACTAGGGAAGTAAAGGCCCTAGAGAATAAGATAAAAGCCTTGGAGAAGGACCTCACTCTCCATAGAACCCTGACAGAAATAAAGACTATTTTGTGGGATAAGATTGGCCAAGCTATTGCTGATCAGTGGATAGCAATACAAACTATTTTTTATCAGATAGAGTTGATAGGATTGGCTCAATATGAAACTCAAAAGGCTAGGGTGCTATTGGCCAATAAGCCTGAGCAAGCCAATCAAATGATTCATTTTTTGAACACTCATACCAGGGAACAATTAGCATCTCTGGACATTCATAATAGGATAGAGACTATTTTAAGAGTCAAGAAGGTGCTAACTATGAGAAATTTTGTTCAGACAGTAGAAAGAAAATGCCAGGAAATGCAGGCAGATATAGAAGCCTTTAGACATAAATTTGCATTGTTACAATGCAAAGGTTTACCTAGCCTGGTCACTAGTAGTGGGAAGTTGTTAAAGCAAGAATAGTGTGCTCATAGGTTAAATACCTATGTGCAAAATCAAATTACAACATCATCAAGTAGCACAGAAGAAACAGTGCCTCCCTCTGGACAGAGTTTGTATGATAAACTGGAAAGTTTGTTTTTTATTGAACATGAGGTGGCACATCTTTTTGATTTCCAGCCAAATTATTATAGGTACACTAAAGTTGATGAGGCACTAATCAAATTTAGAAAGCATCAATTACCAATAGATCAGTGGTGGCAGAGCATGCTGGAGGTTTTACCAAAATAAGTTGAGTTCTCCTTTTTGTAAATTATTTGCATTACATTTAGAAGGTAATATCAGGGAAAATCAAATCAACTAAGGAGAAGATTCATGCCAAAAGATAAAACAGGCTCAGGCACAGGTGGCAAAAGACAACACATCAGGAATGCACATCAGGGAAGCGGCCATCAACCGACTATCAGAGTCAAAAGGTCAACAACAAGCAAGACACCTACAGTAGCCAATACAACATAGTTATTTCCTCATTTATTACTATGCGGTTTTTCTACATCAGTTATTGCATCTGCTAGAGTAGATGGATAAATTTATGTCTAGATATTTCTGTTGAGTCTTGAAAATGTCATTAATTTCCATTACACTTTCATTATTATGTCCATTATATCACCTCCATTTCATTACTATGTCACCACATTCATCCCACTTTCATTATCATTGGGCCACATTTATGTTTTTCCAATCTTTATTAATTCTAAGCCTTTTAAGTGAATTTGTGGTTAAAAATTAGGAAATAATGTGCATAAGCTTATACCTAACTCATGGGTTGAGATTGTTGACATGTGTAGGTTGAAAGGAGGCTTCTAGAAGACCCTTATGTGGCACTCTAAGGCCAAATTCGAATTTGAGTGGAAAGAATCATGGGATCACGAGGATATATGTCACATCTCCTAATTGTATTGTAACTCTAAAGAGACATGTGTCTTATCAGTTCCTATTTTGATTAGGACTCTAAAGGTAGAGGGAGAGATTCATGGACTCTCATTAATGAGATGGCTTCTCATCTTTTTGTATAAATAGGAGATCTCTCTCCTTCATTTGGGAGTTCTTAAGTCAGTTTAGAGCTTAGCTTATTGGAGTTAGTTCTTTACCTTGGAGTTTGTAGTTTTTCCATGATGGCTTTTGAAAGATTTGGAGAGATTTGTTGTACTTTGTGATTTTGAAAAATTTGAATAAAGCTTTGATGTTCTCAACATGGAAGGAGATGTGAAGTAGATGTCATGGAGCATATTAGAATGTAAGGTAAAGTAGATTTCATTTTGTAAATTTTGCTTTGATTTCATTATGTCATTTGATTGCTTTCAAGTTTGATAGATTAGATTTTTCATTCATGCAATTTTAATTCATGCAAGTGTGTTCAACCGGTTGATTGTAGATTAATAATGCACATGGATTTTTAATGACTAATGACATGATGGAATTATCTTGTCCTTCTGCTGATTTATTTTCTTAGTTCTAATTCCAGCACTGTTTATTTCTTTCAGTTTTTTTTTGTTCATTTACTTTTCTGCAAGATAGATATTAGACTACTCATGTCATTTTCATCTACCTCCTATAGCCAGAGTGAGTCGAATCGTGAGGAATTGAAGTATGAATGCGTAGTTTGATATTAGTTTATTTTTCTGCAAGTTAGTGATTAGATTACTCGTGTCATTTTCAGTTACCTCCTATAGCCAGAGCGAGTCGAATGGTGAGGGATTGAAGTATGAATGCGTAGTTTGATATTAGTTTATTTTTCTCCAAGTTAGTGATTAGATTACTCATGTCATTTTCAGTTACCTCCTATATCCAAAGCGAGTCGAATGGTGAGGGATTGAAGTATGAATGCGTAGATTGATCTTAGTTTCATTTTATGCCATTTAGATATCAGATTACTCAATTTGTTCATGATTACCTCCTATAGCCAGAGCGAGTCGAATGGTGAGGCGTTAGAATATGAGTTGAAGTAATATGATTTAGTTTACTTTTCTTCTAGTTTTTGAATTGCTTTAAGTTCAGTTTTCTTTTTATACAACAGCAAGGATATTGGGTTTCATAGTCACTAGCTCACTGTTTGGTTTAATTAGAAGTTAGGTACATTTTTATTTTCTCTTAGTAATTGATTTCATCATTGCAAGTTTGAAAACCTTTTTGAAAACTTTGATCAGTATTTCATCTTTTGTTTGATTGAAGTAGCTACATATTTACACTTTTATTTAAGTACTAATTCCATCAATAACATGTTTTAAGATCTTTTGAAGTGCTAAGTTTTGGAAGTTACCATTAGGGACATAGACTTTGTCTTGAAATCTACATCCATACTTGACCTTTAAAAGTATTCTTAAGACCTTAGAGTAGGATTTCCATTTGCATTAGATACTTTAAGAAATCAACAAAAACAAAACCCAAAACAAAATAAAATCTATAAAACAACGAAGTAAGGAAAAGGTTAACTAAGCACATATAGTGCACCACACTTCATCAGTTTACGATACCCGGATTGATAATTTATGTAGAGAAATTTAAGACGTTAAATTGACTAGACAAAGAATATGAATATGTAGAATACAACTTGTATGCATCAATTTTAATTTTTTTATTTATTTAATTTTTTTTTTTTTTTTCAGAGCATTGTTTTTACATGATTTATTGAGTCAAGAGTCTCACCATATTTCATACGTCAACACCCCTACTGAAGACAATAATAAAGTACACATAAAATTTACATTAAAATCAATTAGTTACTCTTTTGTGCAAACCAACATTAGCTAGGCTAGGATCTTGGGATAAGCATGTGAGTGAACTGCCCAAGGTCAACAACCAAAACTAGTGTCACTAACGAGTGAAAAATTCCTTCTGCACTCATACTACCGGGACCACTCCAGTAAAACTGGAGCGAAATACGAGAAAACATCTGACTATAATTGAAGGTAGCCCTCCTTCTCTTACAAATCCTTTGGGCATTCTGTGTATTGGGGGTCCCCTCAGGGATTTCGGAACTGAGTTGGGGACTCAGGTATCCTACCCACACAGCGTGTTGTCTACGACTATGTCCCCTCTAGTGGTGTCTGTGATCTGAGGTATCTCTAATGGCCAAAATTATAGGGACTTACACAAGATGACTCGGACGGGCTATCTTGGTACCTAACACGGACGAATCTACTCTGTCTTTAGCTTTTGGGAGGGTGCCCATCTTCATGAGAGTACTTGGCCCCTTAATCTGAGCTTTGAGCAAAGCTATAGGGTAACCGCAAACATACATTTGGCCATCCTTCTCTGTTATTCATTGTGATACTAGGTTTCATCTCTGATGATCGGTGGTTATTAGATGAGGTAATTTCCCTCTGTTTGCTGATTGATCCATTTAGTGTATTTTTTATATTTTTTTAGGTACTTGAGTGCTATCATTTGAGAATTTATAGAATATCACAATAAAATTTATTGATAAAAATTAACGGTCACCGTGGCTATATTCGTCCCTCGTCATCACTCCAGACGATTGTTAGGACTTCCTCCACTCATTGTGGAAGATCCATTGAGTTCCACTGAACCGGATTCCCCATCTTAGGGGGATTAGTCTCCTAGATCTCACACAAGATCTGTTTGGACAACTGACAATTCAATTTTGCCGAAGGATTTCTTTACCGAACGATTTCTTCCTCCCTTTAACCCTCTGCTCACGAATCTGTTGGAACCTATTTTGGCTCCCGTGGTACCTGTACTTCTTGCTTTGGTACTTGGAACTCACTGGTTGTGGAACTTTAGGGAATGTGGAATCCCGCTATCCTGTTTGTCCCAGGTACAACCACTCACATGACACCCTCTATGAGTGGAACCTAGCAAATGCCAGGTTCGACCCCTATGGTGCCAAACTGCATACCTTCAATAAGTGCCACATACAATGCTCCCTATAACACTCAATGGAGCAGTATGGGCACAGTTCCCATTTACCAACAACATGGTCGACCACCAATGTACAGTTCAAACCGCGAGATTCATATACCTGGGGGGGTTTCCAATATGCACATGTTGGTAGGGAACGTAACAGTTCACCCTCCATTCTCAAGCATGCATGGTTAGTCGCTAATTGGCATGAGCATTCCCTCTGTCAATCAAGGATAAATGGTTAGATCTGTGTTGGGTGGGAATCCTCAAGGGGTTCCCAACCAGTCCATGGGGGCACCCTACTCACATATTCAAATGAGTCAAGGGGGCACCGCTTATACTAGGGGAAATTCCATACCCTAGTATCAAACTCCTCATGGAAATCTACTCTACAATACCATACCTAAAAGATACTACTACACCATGCAACCCATGTACACTATGGGGAACCAAAGGATGGGAGGAACACAAAGCTCCTCAAGTCATCCGTCATCACCATGGTCCGAGTCAAGGGCACCTAACTCTCTACCTTTTCTTGGCAACATTGGATATACTTGACTTATACAAGTTCACAAATGACTCCATCTATCACAACTTATAATGGCTGTCGATTTCGCATAAAATACCACGGTACATCCCAAAGTTCGATGGAGAACAATGGGAGGATCTGGGCACCCATATTACCACTTACCATATTTAGTGTTTTTCAAACTCTATGATGGATGATAGTGTCCGGTTATGTCTTTTCCCTACACCCTCACTAGAAATGCAATGAAATGGTATATTGAGTTACCATGGGCATCAGTAAACACCTTTGACACTTTAGTGATGGATTTCCTAAAGCACTTACAACTACCCATCTTCTATGAGACTGGGACAGAGCTCCTCACTTCATTTCATCAGGATACCACCACCCACATCTCCAATCATATTCATGAATGGAGACGTAGGCAGAGGTTAGTCAAAGATCCCATCCCAAACTTTCTATCAACAGATTCGTTCTGCAAGTCCTTACTCCTACAAATATCCAGAGATGTCGCTCTAGGTGGTGTGATCATAGAAGACTAATCCATATGTCGTGTCTAGAACTTAGATCTGACATATTCACATTCTGGCACCCTTTATGACATAATCCCCAATGCTCCTGGTAACCCCAACGCTTCCGTGACTCAGCGCCTTTGAGTGCACGCCGACAGGATTGTCAACGAAACCTCTGGGACTGCTGTAAAAAAACTCAGTGGTCACATTGCCAAGCTAGTAGTGGACCCCTCTACCAATACGACTGCTCTTCCTGCCACTACGATAAACTCTATGCAGTCTACGCAAAAATCTAGTGGCAAGAACAAGAAGAATAATAAAAAGACTGCTCCTTCTAAAGAGAAGTCACCAAAGTAGCCCAACCTAAAATAGAAGGCCGTTGTGCCTATTGTTGAGGAAAAAGATAAACCCACTAGATATCCATGCAAACTCTCTGCTGAAGACTTCGTGACTTGGTGTTGTCCACGGCTTCTAGGAATGCCCATAATACCTTACCAAAAGGGATTCTAGTAAGGCCCTCGCTATCCTTAGAAATACTTTTCCCACTCAACAGCAACATAATCTTATTGCAAACCAACCGCAACCCCCGCAAGAGGGAAAAGATGGTTCACAACATCCTTCGGGTGGTTATGGATTTTCTACCATTTACACATTTGAGAAGGTAGAACTCGCCACAAGAGCCAAATCTTATGGAACTCCTGTCTCTACTGCAATAAAACCATCCTCCAGTCAAAACCCACAACCACCCAACAATTTGCATATCGAAAGGCTAGTTGAGGACCTTGTAATTCGACCCCTAAAAGGGGCACTTCGATGCACAATGCATAATACATCTGCACGTGTTGCCCAACACTACAACATTGTAGAAGATTTTGTACAAGCACCATCGTCTTTGTTAGTGCTCGAAGTATTACAAACATGCCTAACACAGTGGAAAGCTTTGCTTTCAGATATTGGTGGTATCGACCCAAAGGATTCCATGCTTGTTATTTCGACATGGACAAGTGTAAACCTCCTCTTTCTCACAAGCTTGCATTCTAGGTACATATAACTTCTAAAGGTAAAGGTGTACACAGAACTATCATCGATGAAGGTGGTTCTTCCTGCGTCATGTCGGCTTCATGTTGGCTCACCCTGGGTTCTCCAACCCTAACCCCACCGTCGAACTCCCTGAAAGCTTTCGATGATCACACCTCTATCCCAAAAGGATACCTAGCTATTTTCCCCATCACTTTGTATGGGAAAACTATAACGGTGGACATAGAAGTCGTAGACAAAAAACTCGACTATAATCTCTTGCTAGGTTGCAATTGGACATATGCCATGAAAACCATAGTATGTACTGTCTTTTGCATCATCCAATTCCCATTGGATGGAAGGTAGTTACAGTAGATCAATTGTCTTTCCGCACCCCTGATTATTTGCCATTACCAAGTAGCTCTATACCGCTAGTAGGTGGTGTGCCTGACTCTTACATCAATATCAGTACCGGTCTATTGAAGGCCTCTTCCCTCATGGGTTGTTTCCCTCTTTAGTTGTTGAAGGCTTGAAAAATGGTCAATATGCTTTCATATATTCCTCATGAATAGATCGATCCATGGATCCTATCGGCTCCTTTAGACCTTGACACATACGGATACCAAATGCCACTGTCACCAGCTGAACTAGCCTACCAAGCCATTCAATCTACACCCGCATCTACGGTCACATTGGTTACGACCATTGGTACCAATTGTTTCCCTTCCCATAAATTCTCCTCCTTTTAATATACTTCATCAAGTCCTACCTACGAACAAAGCTATTCGAGAAATCATGAGTTTAAGAGAGCGACCTTGGGAGGATTGGCACCATCGTGTTTCGATATCTGATTTGAACATGATGCCTCTGCAAACCATGTCACCTGATGTGCCAGAAATCGTTTCCTCACCCTATACAATCCTCCAAACTTTGGAGGCGAAAGGAAACATGGGAAATATTTCAAAACCATTGCTCATCGATATTTTTGTCAAGACAGGCTCTGTGGAAAACATACAGATTGGAGCCAATCGCAATCTTGAGGAAATTGTGAGCTTCACCTGCCCTTTTAAGGATTTCGTGATGTTTTCCCCTGCTCTTATGAGGAAATGCATGGTATAGACCCTTCTATTGTCAAGCATGAGATCAAGGAAGATTGAGCATTCTTTTTCTGGTATTTTTCTTGCTCGTTAATCTAAAAAATCCTTAAATATCTTTCTTCGGGCTCGCTAAACTACTACGAAGACAATCGAGCATTCGTTTTATGGTATTTTTCTTGCTCGTTAATCTGAAAAACCTCGAGTCTCCTTCTTTGGGTCGTTAAACTAGTGCAATGAAGAATAGAGCACTTTTTGTGATATTTTATTGCTCAAACACCTCCTATAAACATCTCCGAGTTTTCATCATTGAGCTCGTTAAATCCATGCGGCAATGGTTAGAGCACTTTTTGAAATATTTTATTTCTCTTTAAAAAATAAGAAACATCTCCAAGTTTTGATCCTTGCGCTCGTTAAATCAATACAACAATGCTTTGAGCAACTCTTTTTTTATCTTTTTCCAACTCACTAAACAGAAAAAGACCAAGGGAGCATTCTTTTTAGGCGATTTTTTCTCACTCTTTAAACCAAAAAATCTCGAGCTTTGGCTTTAGGCTCGTTAAACTTTAAAAAATGACCCAAGCATTCTTTTAGGTACTTTGGTCACTCGTTAAACTGAAAATTCACAATTTTTTGTTACCGGGCTCGTTAAAAATATATGGTAGCAGCTAGAGCACATTCTTTTTTGGGACCATTTCTCGCTCTTAACTCAAAAAATCACCAAGTTTTTCTCGTCCTTCAAGCTTGTTAAATCTATGAAGAAGGAATGAACAGTTCTTTTCCCTCTTTTTCTCACTCACTAAACTGAAAAAGATACCCTAAGTTTTCTTCATTTGAGTCGTTAAAAATTTTGATGAAGGTATTGAGCTTGTTGTCGTGTGATGCATTACAAATTCACGATGAAAAATGAGTTTAGTCTATTGCTTCGTGCTCGTAACAAAATGAGGTTAACATCTATTGAAAATAGCTTTCTCTTTATCCGGGTTCAATAAATTAACTTATGGAAAACTAACTAATCCGGGTATACTATTAACCTTTTATCGCACCCGATTAACAACTATGACGAAAAATCCACCATGGAGTCTCTCTTTACGATCTTTTCAGAATCTCTAAATATGAAAAGACCACTGAGTTGTCTAGTCTGGAAACTTTAAATTACATAGACAAGATATAGAGTCGTTCTTTTTACGATACTTTTCAGACTCTTAAAACATGAAAAAATCGACGAGTTTTCCTATCTGAACTCATTAAAATAATCAGATAGGGCAAAGAGTCTCTCTTTTGACAGACCTTTTTAGACTCTTTAAACATGAAAATATTGATGATTTTACCCGTCTGGACTCATAAAATTAATCAGATGGGGAAAGTGGACAATACAACTATATTCTGTATTTGAAAGCGTGGTTTGGCAGCAGTCGTTCCCTTGAACATGGCACTCCCTAAGATAAACCTCTTTTTTGATGGACTCTCAATATGAACCCTACCGTCCTATGAGTTTTAGCCTATATACCATAATGTAATTGTGTCTCTGTATCCTAACACTCTGTAGTGTTCATGAGTCTAGTGCTGTTTGGTTAAAACCATTGTCATGCCTTCTATTATTCAAGGGTTACCCATTTGTTTCCTCAATCAATCGATCAAACATATCCTTTCATCATGCCCTCTATTTTTTAAATGCAAATGATCAAAATATTCCTCAAAAAAAAAAATCATTCTTGTCCTGGTTCGTGTCGATTGATGTAGGACACATTATTGCCTAACTTTCAACAGGCTTCTTCCTATTGACTTCAACACTCTATCTAGGAAGACAACCTAGAAGCACATTCAGTGCCTTGGTACTTGCAGACATTAGTGGCAGGTTGCCTTGTGCTTGGTCAGTGGTTCTCATCATTGGCTCTTGATTAAGCAATTCTACGGGTGTTCAATGACAAAGACATCTTTCACACTCGTTAGATTGCACTGTACATCTTGGATACCATCACCATTATCGATGGCCTTCCTCACATCTATTAGCGGTCTCCATTATTGGTCGGTAATCGGATGATTTTGTGCATGTTCAACATCAATGCATAGATTCACATGTATCGATCTATGCTGTTCGGTGAAGTGGAAGTGAAGGGTAGATTCTTGCATCATTCACCCTTGTTTCCTCTCCCAAGCTGCAGATATTGTTTTTTGGAGACAATTGTTTCAGGATGATTCTATTATGACATTGGATCCACATTGTGCTTATCAGCGGCCAGTATCATCATATCTCTTTTGAGAAAGATTACTTTGACATAACTACTAAGCATGGGAATGCTTGATTCAAGACATGATTTTACCAGTTTTATATATATGTGTTGTATCAGGTTTTCCTTACCGCCCTAAGCTCCTCTCTCTATATATTTTGACAAGAAAAACTACACTTTTAGTAAAGTATTTCGGCCATCATCTCCACCTTTGATCTCATACTTTAGGGGGCATCTGTTATACAACAAAATGACCTCCTCATTGAATCAGAGGTGAAAGACATGATGACTAAAGCAAAGACCACAACTGCGAGTCTTGATTCCACACTAAAGCTGGTTGCACACTAAAAACCTACTTTATAAAGCTTGTTACCAAGCCTAAGGGTGTGTTAGTAACCCTACTAACTCAAGTTGTTAGACCAAGGGCAGCGTTACTGAAACTAATGGAAGTTCAGTGGCTCAAACCAATGAATTGACTCACAAATATCTAGATATTTATCTCTAAATTTGCTCAAAAAAAGCAAGGAAACATCCAAAAATCAAAATATTTTGGGAAATTCCAATCTGAAAAAGGAGGCAAATGGGAAAGAGCTGAAAAGCAGGGAAAGTTCATTGCTTTTTCCCTAGTGAACTATATGAGGAGGTTGGAAACCCTAACTCAATTGCTACATAAGTAGTGAGAGGGTCATTGTGAAAGGGGTTATAGCATTTGAAAGGATAGCCTACTAAGTTGTTGTGAACTGTCACATACTTGAAGAAGTGAGCTAGAAGAGGGAGAGAGAGAGAAGCGGAAGGGGAAAAGGAAGACTGATACAACAAATGGTTGTAAACACTCTTCCGTTATTAATACAGAACTACAGTTGTGTTCCCTACTCCATGGTGTCGGTAACGTTGTTCATTAAGTTGTTCATTCGATACTTGTTTAGATGAGTAGTTTAGTTGTATGCAAATATATGTTCCTTGTGCATTCATATATTGGTTTTCAAGGTTGTATGCGGTGATTGTGTTTTCCTTTCCTTTGTGTAGGAATTGATTTGGAGTTGGCTTTGAAGGAGTTCTTCTTGGCTACATTGAGATCTCCAAACAAATCTAGAAGGAGACTTGAGGTAATCCTCTTTCCATACTTTGTTAATTAATGTTGATATATGAATATGTGTATAACTTGGTAGGATTTGCAGATAATCTTATAGTTTGTCGAAGGTCTCGGGAAGGCCTTTGAGGGTAGTTTTCATTCTCCATACACCATGCATTTTACCCCATAGCAAGTACACCGAGGTGGATGAAACCTACAAGAAGCTAGTTAAATTATCCACTCCAGATGAAGAAAGATCAGAGAAATTGTGCCACTTACTTAGGTAAAACAATTTTTCACCTTCAGCAGCAAAGAAACACTTTTTTCAGCTCGAGTCATCACCAACGATCCTCAAAGATAGTGCTAGAGGACTACAACAATTTTATTTACCTATATTTCTGTATTGTTTTTGTAAACAACTTTTATGATATTTTGTAAGGAAAATCTTGATATTTCAAATCAATATATTTTGTCAAGTTTTTTATCAATACGTCAACATTCAAAGTAAAAATGTTGGGAATTGTATAAAGAAAGCATAATTTGATGTAAAGTTGTTCACTAAGCTAAAAGTCTTCATTTCATTAATAGAGAAGATCATTCCAGGATTCATGTGTCAAGCAAATTGGTGATGTTTTTTCTCTTGTAAGCTTGTTATATCTTTGTTTTTCATATGTCTTTTTTATTTGTGTTGTTTAAAAGAATATGTAGGGTTGAACTTGTTTAATTACACTCTATCTTGGCTTATAATAAATATATATTTTTTCAAATTGAGATTAAATATAGAATTCATGTTAAAATGCTCTATGTTTAATTGAACCTGAATCTTTTCCTCCCTTTCACTCTGGAAAGCTTCAAATATCCATTAACCTACCTAGCTTGCCTTGTTTCAATATATTCTGATATTTCTATATTTGATCACCCTAATAATTTGACTCCATTTCCCAATGGCCTTTCCTTGCAGCTTCAACCAAACATTTCAAAAAACCAAGTTGTGAACCTAATAACTAGCCTAAAATCCCATAACAACAAATCTAAATCTAATAGAGAAATCACTCTTTGAGTTTAGAAGGGCTATATTATAAGCTTAAAAGTGGTTCTATGGTTACCGCTAGATCTCTTTCACAAAATTAAGAAATTATAGAGTGATAACGTCCTCACGACCATATTGGGGACTTCAAACAAATCTAATTTGAATTAAATTTTCCCTGGTCAAAATTTTTGTTTCAAAGCTTAAAGCTATTTCTGGGTTTATGGCTGATAAATAGATCTGATTAAGGTTGTTTGCCACTTATAAGTTATACAAAATTTATATTTTTAAATATACTACTGTATAGGTGGCTCCTAAGAAAATATATACTAGAGTTAATCTAGATCCTAAACCCCCAAAAACTGTAGATAATCTTAAAACATTTCTCAGAAATAAGAGTTTAACTCAGAGCCAAGTAAGTAATAATCCACTACCTAGAATTAATTCTCTTCCTAAAATTTTAGTAACTGTAGAGGATCTTCAATTCTATTTAGCTTTTTAACATAACCTCTTTCATACCAAATCTAACAGCTTTGTAACTAAAATTGTTTTTTATGAAAGAATTTTAAAACCTTACATTTCAAAGCAACAACCTATTAATCCATACTCAGATGATGATGTCATCAAAAAATTTAATAAGCTTGAAGCATTATTAACCGAATTAGATCAATATGTACATAAATATCTTGAATCATCTAGATCTTCACCTTCTTCTTCTACTTCCTCATCACCAACCCCACCAGTAATTCCATCTAATACTACTACACCTCCAAACATTCCCCTTATTTTTACTACCCCTATAGAGATTCCACCTAATACTTCTATCTCTCCAGAGATTCCCCCTATTACTATTATCCCTCCAGTAATTTCCCATATCACCAATGTAACCGTTTCATCTACTATCCCTACCACCACTACACCAACACAACAAAATGCCATCCCAGCCCCTTTAATACCTTCCACATCCATATACATTGCAGTTACATCTTCCTCTCATTTACCTATCATGATAGGTCATTATGCCCCCCCTGGTTTTATCTAAACAACTCAATGTCATGCCACAAGATTACCAGAGTAGAATATCTCAATTTGATGGCACCGAGCCAATCACTGCTCAACAGGATATAGAAAAAATAAATGAATAATTATATTTGCAACAAATTTATGATGATGATGCGAAGTTGAGACTATTTTCCCAAATTCACATAGGAGAAGTTAAGAAATGGTTTAAAGCATTTCCAACTGAATCTATCCTAGATCTCACACAATTTCACTAAACTTCCCTCAAAAGATGGGAAGCAAAGAAGAATCCTCTCCAAATCTTGGCTGAATATGAGAGTATAAAGAGAGCCCCTGGTGAAACAATTCAATGCTATTGCACTAGATTTAATAAAATTTAAAAATTCTACCCCAACTACAATACAACCCCTAGTAGGACTAGCTTTGATCAAATTCCCAGATGAATTTTATCTAGACATGTCTTACCAACTTAGACACAGAAACCCTACTACCCTTAAGGAAATGCTAAGAAATGCAGTCAGTCTAGAAGCCAATATATTGGCAAAGATATCTAGACTAAAAGTTGAGAGGAGTGTTTGGACTTCAAAATGTCATACAAATATCACTCATTACCATACATTTTTCACCTATGCTTCCATTATATCACTCATTATTCACCACCATGTCACTTCATTTTCCCTATTGTTCACCATTAATGGGTCTCATTTATATCTTCCAAATATTATTTATTTTTAATCATTTTTAATAGAAATTTTTGATTAAATATTAGAAAATGATATATTTTACTTCATATATGGAAAGTGAATTGTTTTTGTGACATGTGTAGGTTCCAAGGAAGCTTCCAAGACACCTTTATGTGGCCTTTAATGATCAAATCCGAATTTGATAAGATAAATCTCATGGAGAAAATCAAGGACAAAGGAATTTGATAAGATAAGTCTCATGGAGAAAATCAAGGACAAAGGAAGTTGATAAGATAAGCCTCATGGAGAAGATCATGATCTCATGGAGAAAATCAAGGACAAAGGGGGTTATGTGTCTAGATGGTTCAGAGATTTATGGAATTAAAGAGAGATTAATGGATGATGATTATGAGTTTGTTACTCATCCCATTGTATAAATAGGAGTACAATCTCCTCCATTTGTAATATGAGAATCTTCATTTGTAACCTTAGAGTTCCATTTGTAATCTTAGAGTTGGTTTGTAATGGAGATTTTGAAATAAAGGATCATACTTCAATTTTGCTTCTACATATGAGTCTCCATTGAAGTGATGTGATTGTGGAGTTATGGAGGGCCCCCAAGGCCTCACTTGCATGCTTATTTACTTATTTTAGGTATAAATTTATTTTATGTTTTTATTTGATTTCAGCTTTCAAGTTTTGTTAAATGTTCTAATATTGGAAGAATCTTATTTGAAAGTGTTCTTGTAAGAGAATCGTAAGATCTCATACAATTATTAGATCTAGGTTTATTTCATTTCAGCTTTTAATTTCTTATTAAATGTTCTAATGTTGGAAGAGATCTTGTAGAATATGTTCTTGTAAGAGAATCATAGATCTCAAACAATTGTTAGATCTAATTTTGAATAGTTATTGAAAGATATCTTAATGAATATGTTCTTGTAAGGGGACTTTAAGATCTTGGACAAATTAGGAATCTTTCTAGATCTATATATTTTAGATAAGCACTTCTAAGTTTACCTTCTCGGGTTGACATTAAATTAAGCTCTAATTTGCATATCATTTTAGACCCAACAAGGAGAGTCACTATTAAGGAAGAACATTCTTCTTCCTTAGCAGAATTCTAAGTTGAATACATTAGTTAAAACAATGGAGAGAATGATGGAAATGATAAGTTCAACTGATAGGGCTCCTCTGAGAGAAAATCAAGATGGTCCTCCAATTAGGAATCTTGGTTTTAGGAGAAACCCACCTAAAATCAAATAGAGAGAACAGAGAGGCAAAACTAATCAGAAGAAAATTAGACCTTCTATCTAAGAGAATTATGAAGATGAAGAATCTGAATTACCAGAGGATCATGAATAAAATCAAATAAACTTATTTAAGGAAAGTGAAATTGACCATATTTTCTTAACCTAAGAGGAGAAAGACCTATTCTTTCTTTCCCAACCATAAATCCTCCCTTGAGAGTCAAATGGTTATAAACAAGGATACCAAAATGATATCATGGAGGTGAACAAACCATACAATTTGAGAAGTAAAAAGGTTGTTGAAAATCCTCCCAAGAAAATTCAGAATGACACCCCTTCTACTAGCTAGTCAAAAGCTGATTCTCAAAGGAGACTTCTAAAAAACATGATCTAAATATCAAAGAGATAGACAAACCTTAGACATCTTTTAATTATTTAAAATGAATTGGCTAAGGTGATAGTTTCTATTCCTCTCATAGAATTAATAAAAAAAATGCATATAGACCTCAAGTCATGGAAGCTCTAAAAATAGGGGAAGGGACAGACACAATCAACTTAACTGATGACCAATCTGAGTTGTTGTTTGGACCTAAAGTTGAAGGAAAATCTCAGGATGGAAGTGTCTCACCTTTCTATATTAGTTTGAACATTCATGACAAAAATTTTCACAATGCTATGCTTGATTCTAGTGCCTCAAACAACCTTATGCCTAGAGCTATTGTGGAGAAACTAGGATTAGACATAACTAGACCATACAAAGATCTATATTCATTTGATTCAAGCAAAGTAAGATGCTTAGGATTAATCAAATATTTATGTGTTACGTCCAAAGTATGGAATGTTACTATCAAGTTCTAGTGGAGCAAAGTTATAGAGTACTTTGCAAATGGATATGACCTATGCTACCATTCTTGCTTATTATTAGAAAAGAATATTATACAAGGAGACATTAATTATGTACATGATTAGTAGACAAGAAAAACCAAAACCCCGTGTACTTTGTGCATTCATATTTAGACTCCTTTATTTTATATGATGATGAATCTGTAGAGGAGGAAGTTTCACACTTTGAAGCTAAACTGGGCAAGACAAAGGAAGAGGATGGAGCCCTATGGAACCTGGACTTTGATGGAAATGTAACCAAGGAAGGAGTAGGGGCAGGTGTTTAGATTTTAAAATAAAAAACAAGGATAGCTAAGGGACATTCTTACAAGCTAAATTTTCAAGGTACAAACAATATAGTGTTGGGTGTGGAGCATGATTATTTAGAGGTCTTCGTTTCAGTCGGATGTATACCCCAGGAAGTTTGTACACCCCTCCATGCGGGGAGGGTGTAGGGGGGACTTGTCCCCCCTGTGGGGGTTTGGGGGGGCCAACCACCGCTAGCTGGTGGGTCTGGGGGCCACCGGTCCCCCAACGGGGGTTTCGGGGGCAGCACCCCCGAAGCTAAAAACAAATGTAAAATTGCCTTGTAAAAGTATAGTAATTTCTAGTCAATCTGGGCCATTCATTAGGCAGATGATCTGACAGTAGAACTTATGTTTAGTTTAGCATTTTTCTCCCTAGAAGGAAACCCCTCTCTTTGTATGAGGGCATTTTATTGAGGCTGTGTAATAGATGTGTATTCTTCGAGCGAGAAACAGAGAGGTGAGACTATGAGAGAAAATAGAGGATATTACAATGGATTTGTTGTAGGTTGTGTCTCTTCATTTTGCTAGATAGTAGAAAGGAAGGACAAGTTGTTTGGCGTGGACGCAGCCCAAACTAGGTGAACCATGTATATATGTGTCTCTCTAGTTTTATGCTTGTTCTGTGTTTATGTTTATGCAATATTCTATGTGTTCCATTGCTCTGTAATATATAATTTTCTAACATATAGATGAATATGAATCATTAATATTAGGACTGCAAATTTTAGAGAGGTTAGGGGAAAAAATAAGTTATATACATGATGATTCATAAGTCATCATTAACCAGATTAAAGGTGAGTACTCAACCAAACACCCTAGCTTAAGAGCGTACAACAATGGAATTTTAGATTTTCTTCAATGTTTTCCTGAATATCAATTGTCTCTTATTACTAGAGGCCATAATATTTTAGCTGATGCTTTAGCTACTTCATCCAGCAATTATAAGGTGTCATTCCATCCTAACATAAAATATGAGATCAAGATAAAAATAGGCCAACTATCCTAGACAATTTAATATATTGGCATGTTTTTGGAAGTGATCAAAAAGTAGAAACTTTCTTACAATTAAAAGATGAATTTGAGGGTGTGCATATTGACACGGATAATGATGTAGATGAGAATAGAAATGAAATAGTGTTAAATGATATTGATGACAATCTAGAAGAAATTGACGTTTTGCAACCAAAAGATAATGTTATGCAAAGATGATTGGTTCCATTGGAAGATATTTTTGATTTGAACGATGTAGTTAAGAAGCCAAAAATATAACCAGTAGGAGCCATCGTAGAGGACTGTAATATAGGAACTGAAGAGAGTCCTAAAATTGTGAAACTGTCGAAATCCTTACCTCCTAAAGAAAAACAAAAATCCATTGAACTCTTTAAATCATTTTCTTATGTGTTTTCTTGGAGCTATGAAGATTTAAAATCATATGGTACTAGTATCATACAACATACCATTCCCATTAGGGAAGATAAAAAACCATTCAAATAGAAATTGAGAAGAGTGAATCCACTCTTATTACCTTTGATTGAAAAAGAACACAAAAAACAATTTGATGCAAAAATCATTGTACCTCTAAGATTTTCTAAATGGGTCTCAAATATAGCACCTACAAGAAAGAAAACAAGGGAAATAAGGTTCTGTGTAGATTTTAGGAATCTAAACAAAGTCTCTCAAGGACAACTACCCTCTGCCTAAAATGGATCACATCTTGAAAAAGTTTGTTGGTTCAAGTATAATTTCTTTGTTGGATGGTTTTTTAGGATACAACCATATTCTAGTTCATCTAATGATCAACACAACACAACTTTTACTACACCTTGGGGGAATTTTATGTATATAAAAATGCCCTTTGGCCTTATGAATGCAGGAGCCACTTTTCAAAGAGCAATGGATTTTGCATTTTCTTATGAGAAATATAGGTTCATTGTAATTTACCTAGATGCTAGTACTATATTTTCAAAGACATATGAAGAGCACTTGCTACACTTGAGAAAAGATTTTGAAAAATGTAGAAAATATGGTATCTCCTTGGACCCCAAGAAAAATAATTTTGTATTAGAGGAGGGAAAAGTTATAGGTCATATTATTTCAAAAGAAGGTATAAGGATAGATCCCAATAGGGTCAAAGCCATACTGAAAATTGACCCTCCTAGAAACAAGAAAGAAACTTAATCCTTCATAGGTTGGATAAATTTGCTTAGGAGATTTATGCCAAATATGGATGGGATCATAAGAGCCATTAAAAACATGATAAAGAAAGATATTGAAATAAAATGGAATACTGAAGCTAATAAATCTTATAGTGAAGTAAAGTTATCTTTAACCACTGCTCCAATTTTAATTAGCCCTGACTTTACAAATGATTTTATGATTTTTTCTTTTGCATTTGGACATACTATTGCAACTGTCTTGTTACAAAAAAAAAGTGAAGGACATGAAAAACCTGTACATTCTTCAGAAGATCTTTAACAGATGCCTCATTAAAGTATAATATCATGGAGAAATAGGCCTTTTCTTTAGTGAATGCACTAAAAGATTTTAGAGTTTACATTCTCCATTCCCATATCATTTTATTTGTTCCAAGTGTTGTGGTAAAATATATCATTACACAAACTAACCCAGATGGGAGAAGAGGAAAATTGATTGCATTTATACTAGAATATGAAATTGAGATAAGGCTTACCAACCTCATCAAATGTCAGGGATTGGCTAGGCTAACGAATGAGTCCAATTTTCATGTACTAGACATTAATTTTATAGTTGAACTTGATGAACAGGAAGCACTGGAAACTCCATGGGTATCAGAAGCCTTTGCTACCTCTCCTTGGTATGTAGATATTATCTTTGTATTACAAAATTTACAAGATCCTCCCATTTTAACAAAGACAAAAGAGGTTTGTCAAGTTGAAAGCTATGAAATTTTTCATTTTAGACCAGATTATATATTGGAAAGATGTTGGATGTATTTTGCTAAATTGTTTGTTCATGGAAGAATTTCAACAAAGGAGACTCCAGAGGACATTTCTATTGGAATACAACAACCAAAAAAGTCCTGAGGGATGGTTTTTACTGGCCTACCTTATTTGTAGATATGCATAAGAAAGTTACCACATGCCATCAGTGCCAAATCTTTGAAGGCAAGAGCAAGTTTTTTCCTCTACCTTTGAAACCCATTTCAGTTGAGGTTCTCTTTCAACTGTGGGGTATGAATTTTATTGGGGAAATCCATCCAATCTCTTCAATTCAACATAGATGGAACTTGATAGCCGCTGACTACTTCACTAAGTGGATTGAGGCTATTCCAACCAGATAGAAAACATACACTGTAAACATTTAGGTTTCAGAAGGTAATATTTTTTCTAGGTTTGGATGTCCACGTACGATCATCATTGATAATGCCAATGTGTTCAAATCAAAGAGAATGATTAATTTTTCCCATAAGTATAATATAAAAATAGGACACTTTACTGCCTATTATCCACAAGGGAATAGGTTAGCTAAGTGTTCTAATAAGAGTCTAGTCAACATCACCAAAAAACTATTGTGGGAAAATAAAAAATCTTGGCATAAGAAGTTGATTAATGCCCTCTAGGCTAACATAATTAGCACTAAGAAATCTATTGGGATGTCTCCATTTCAATTAGTATGTGGAGTAGATGCAATTTTTCATACTTGCCTAGAAATACCTACACTAAAATTGTTGCAGGAATCACAAGTGGAAACAAATGATTTACAGAGAAGGATGAATTAGACCATATAGTTGTAGTAGTCTAAGGAAGAGGTCTACAAAAAAACTCAACTCATTTATGATAAAATTAAGAAGATCCATGACGAAAGGACAAAATTTGATGACTTCCAAATATAATATATTCTGTTAAAATGGGACTCAAGGAATGAAGATAATGTTAAGCATGATAAATTTGACAGTCTGTGAAAAGGGCCCTACAAATTTGAGACTTTCAGAGGTAACAATACATTCTTGTTAAAAGACTTGATTGTAGAAGGACTGCTAGGTGGACCTATCAATGACAGACTTCTCCAACACTAATTTCCTCAAGAATAGATCAATTTTCATTAAGAATAATTGTAAATCACATTTTACTATTTTATTGCAAGAGAGAGGATGGCTAACATCAAGAATTGAAGCCCGAAGAGAATGACCTAAGATTTTGGTGATGTGTTTCCCATATTTAAGAATAACAATAGTTAAATCAGCTCAAGTACATAATAAGGACAACTTTCCCAATGGATAAAGGCTCCTGATCTACAACGTTCTTGACACCTCACAAGGAGGATGCCATTCCCATTGGAGCCATTGTTAGTGTCCTATAATTTATAAGATCAGTTAATAATTATTTGTCAATTTTTATATGAGATATTGTAAATAATGTTTCATTCTGCAAATTATTTCCAAGAATAAGTAAAATAAAAAATAAAAATAGAAAAAAGAAAAAGAGAAAGAAAAGAAAAGAAAGG
Source organism: Pinus taeda (assembly GCA_000404065.3). Classification (NCBI taxonomy): domain Eukaryota; kingdom Viridiplantae; phylum Streptophyta; class Pinopsida; order Pinales; family Pinaceae; genus Pinus; species Pinus taeda. The sequence goes on from APFE030147782.1 coordinate 112,515, forward strand.
GGATACAAAATAAAAATATATATGTGAAAAAATCAAAGAAATAAAAAATATAAAAAAATGAAAATACCCACAATAAGTGAGCCAATTCAAATGCCACTTTATTGAAAAAAAATGCATGCGAAATACATTTAGAAAGTTAAAATAATGTGCAACTAGTGTACATGCCACATTAGAGTTAAACAAATAAGTAGCATTAATTGTTTAATCACACCATTTAAGCATGATTAAACTTCGTGAATAAATTAACTTTTGTCAAGTTTAAATATTTGACCACATAGTGTAATCGTGGTCAAAATTAGTGTTTAATAAAGCTAATTTGATAGTGTAATCACATTGTATAACCGTTATTTTAAATAATTTAAATAAAATTTTGGTGACACGACAATCTTGTCATTTTGTAATAAAGTTTGCCAACAATGAGAGGGTATTGATTTCCAACCACCAAAAATAAACAATGGGTGATGACTTGCACCCCCCCCCAACCCACTCCCCTCCAACCGTTAACTAAGGGGGGATCCCAAAAGCAGTTTCCTTGCCTATTACTCTTGCAACGTGTCATTCCCAGGACCATTTTGGACACCCCCCCTACCCCTTCGACAGTTAACCGGGGGGGTCCGAAAAGAAGTTTCCCCGCTTACTACTCTTGCAACATGTCATTCCCAACCCTATTTTGGACCCCACCCCTCTGACAGTTAACCAAAGGGGGGTGGGTTCAAAAATCAATTTCCCTGCCTAAAATTGCTTACCATCCCGCCTCGAAAATAAATTCTATCTTCCCATCTACCTTATGACCGTTGACCCATCCCTTCCTGCACCACTTCTCTTCTACCAAATGGTGTCTCCCATCCCCACCCAACTCAAATACAATTCTGCCACATGGCACTCCCCATCGCAGTTACATCCCTTCCCGCTCCACATCAACTCATCCCTGCCATATGACATTATCTTACACTCGTCATGTAATTGTTCCATCCATACCCTTTCCAAAAATAACGGACCCACTCCTAGAATTCCAATGAATTTACCTTCAGTGATTATGTTGACCAATTCTTATATACATTCTCTTGCATATTGAATAGTAATGTTGAGCCAAGGATAGGACTTGTGATAAAATGATTTCTTCATCTCAGTGAGAAAATAAAAACACGCGAGTAGTACATGTACCAAAATTACACAGAAATCAAAGTCTATGAGTGTGAATTTCCACCATATAGGTTTCCCAAGTTTGTCCCAATGCAAATTTTCTCACTAGAGTATATTAGACATATGATTAACATGGATGAGCTGCACTTTGTGGTAGCCAATAAGAAACCTCAATTCAAGAATAAAACATGGGCTGGGCCTTTCATTTGAAATTCCAAGAAAATAATCGAAGAAGAATATATTCCCCTTAATAAGATAAATTTTAAACGTAGCTTTACCTGGTCATATGACCCCTTGGGAATAATTTCAAAGCTGAGAGTAGAACATAAGATTGCTCCCTACACTCATACTCCCAAGGCAAAAGTAGAAAAGTATATGAATCAAGATCAATGGCAAGAAAATATTGTTACACAGTAATTTGTCACCATTGGTCACCATCTCCGTTATCCCTGTTTTCGTAAATTGGAGGATACATTCCGGGACCTGTGAGCAATGACATAGCCTAAAAACACTTGCATTATGTTCCCTTGAGTATGTACTTCATGTTCCCTGAAGACACCTTCTGCAAATTATCCCTGAAAAGTGCCCTTT
>APFE030147784.1:8089-53071 GCA_000404065.3 Pinus taeda
TTGTTGTAGATTAGTATATCATCAAAAATACTAACACAAATTTTCTAAGGAATGGTTTGAAAATTGAATTCATCAAACCTTGAAATGTTGAAGGTGCATAGTTAAGGCCAAAAGGCATGACCAAAACTTCATAATGACCCTCATGAGTTCTAAATGCTATTTTCAAAATGTCTTCAATCTTCATTCTGATTTGATGATATCCTGAACGAAGATCCAACTTGGTGAAGTAAATTGATCCATGCATTTCATCGATTAATTCATCAATGACAGGAATGGGGAACTTATCTTTAATAGTGAGCTTGTTGAGCTCCCTATAATCTGGACACATGCACCATGATCCATCCTTCTGTACACCAATACTACTGGAGCAGAGAAAGAACTTTGACTCGGTTGAATTATACCAGCCTCTAACATTTCTGCAACCATACATTCAATTTCACTCTTTTGGACATAGGGATATCTGTACGGCCTGATGTTCGGAGGAATACTTCCTGAAATCAGATGAATAGCATGATCATGATCACGCATAGGTGGGAGACCTTTGTGAGTCTCAAATACCTTGGAATGATTTTCCAGGAATTTTTGGAGATCTGGAGAAATAGATGGTTCTGATGTGGAAACATCTAGCGAGCATAATTGTGAAATTACACCTATTTGCTCCTTTTTTAGAAGCTTTGTCATACCATTCCTTTCTTGGTTTCCCTGTAATACCCCTTAATTCAACTTCCTTTCCTTCCGTAGAAAATCTCATGAAAAGTTCTTGAAAATTAAAAGCTATTGTACCGAGGGTGTTGGGCTTCAGATTTGATCTCATTTTTCTTTAATAAACATATCTAGTTATCCATTTATCCCACATTTTCATCTCATTCATCTCAATTTAATGAGTATTTGGTGTTTAAACAGGTATTTAACTTTGATTTATCAAATTCTAAAGTTTTTATTAAAGTTTGAGTTTTAGTGCAATTTTGGCAGTTTTAAGAAATTCCCGTAATCACTTCATGGTTGATATGGATGCATGCCACCTCAGCACGAATGGGATGCATGAATAGAAGGCTTGGGAACTAGGACCAAGCTACCTATGCTTGGTTTCAGGAGAATGAGTTTTCTTATGCATTTTTGGAGCTAGTCAATCATGACTAGTCATCCAGAAATCCCATTTAAATAGGGTTGTTTTAGGATTCCCTGATTTTAGTCATATATTTTGGGATGAGGAAGTTGGATTCGACCTGGATAGGTGGATTAGGATAGCTATGTTTGTTAGAGATATTTCAGATCAGTTGGTTTCATAGACTCATTATTTAGGAGCCACATTTTGATGGCTCAACATACTGGACATTTGACATTGTTATGCTGTAATATTTTTGGTGTGAAGACTTGAAGTTGGAGACTTATGTTACTTTTATTTTTCTGATCAATACATGGATGGTTAACTGATCTAAGCTTCTGATATCATCTCCATAAGTGTGCAAGGCAAGGGTGGAGAGCCCCCACACCAAGCTAAGTACACTTCCAATTTAGACTAGTTCTATTTCATTGCAATTCTGGTTGATGTTAGCTTTGGTTGTTCAAAGTCTTATTTCAGATAGAATCATGTTTATTGATTTCATTTATTAATGGTTTCCTCATCATCTAATTGAGTTGGCAAGCAAGTGCTCAAGTTGAGCATTCTCTCTTTGAAATGATGCATTAGATTTAGTCCTTCATTTACATGCAACAGTTTGTTCCTATTCAGCTTTATATCTTAAGATAAATAAGTTATTATGGAAAACTTTGAATGTCTCTTAAGTTAAGAGCTCCTTTTCATGTATGATTTATGCATCTTGAGTCTTTAATTATAATCTCTAATTCATTGAAGTCATAATTGAGGTGAGAGCAGATCTCTTGAGTCAAGAACTCTTTCAGTATTTCCTCTTTTAAGCTGGTTGAATTATGAGTTTTTGATATATGTTTCCTTAGTTTCTTTTGCCATTTATCTTTCAAAGTATAGTTATATTCGATCTTCATAAATAATGGATTTTCCTCTAAGTTTCACAAACCCGGATTGATAATAATACTTGCGTTAATTTAGTCACATAAATTAGCTCAACATTTTGGCGCCGTTGCCGGGGAGGCAAATATCGGCATAATCTATAGAAAGATAAAATTCAAAATAAACAAAAACATTAGTTACATTTCATTTTCTTAATTATGATTCTTTATGCCTAGAGTTAGAGATCCTTTCGGTAGATTTATCAAACCCCCCCCCTCGAATAGAAATAGGATCATCACATACACCTGTTACTGGTAATCCACCCATTGAAGAGCTGATTGAAAAACAAAGAAGTGGTCAAAGATTAACTTTGATTGAAAGGCAAACATTGTCTGCTTGGGAAACAAAGCAAAAATTCTCCACTTCCGGCAAACCAAAAGAGAAAGGAAAGCAATCTGTCTTTCCATCTATTGATCCACCTATCTTTCCACAACTTGAACCTCCACCTGAAATTGAAACAAATCAAACAATGGCAGAAGGACATGGATCTGTCCATCTCACTGATGAGGAACAAAGAGCTGAAAATGAAAGACAACGAAGAGAATGGGGAAGGAAGAGAGAGGAAGATAGGAAGACAGAGAATGATAGAAAAAGACAAGAAGATGGACATGACCAAGAAGCAACCTTTGGTTTCCCAATCATAGATACCAGTGCAATACTAGGAGAGGAAGTAAAAATGAAAAACATTCCACCTTCTGTGTTGCCAAACTTCTATGGAATGTCTACCGAAGATCCGGATTCATTCATGTTTGAATTCGATATCTTATGTAGAACATATGGTTATACGGATGATCTCCATAAACTTCGTCTTTTTCCTGCAACATTAAAAGCAGCAGCTTTAAAATGGTTTATGGGATTAGGTGAACAAACAATAGCTTCCTGGGATGATATGCGAACTGTCTTCCTTAAGAAATATCAGGCTTATTGCAGATCTAGAGATTCAAAGGAAGATGTGTTTAGAATGACACAGCAAGAAGATGAAAATCTAGAAGAATATTTAGAACGGTTTGCATATAATCTTCAAAAGTCTAAACAACATTCCCTAAATCAAGAAACTATTCGTACTATCTTCCTCAAGAGTATAAGGGATGAATACCTTGACATTTTAAATGTCATGGGTAAGGGGGATATTTCAAATCTCCCATTTGATGAAATTGTTGAATTATGTCAAAAATATTCAAGAGGAAGATCAAAGACCGGAAGAAGAGAAGCAAGTTCTAAAGCAGCAAAGTCAGCTGCAGGAGGAATAACAAGGGCTGAAATAGGGAGTCTATTGAAGAATTTCAAAACAGATCTTCTAAGTACATTAGGGACACAAGTAGATGTGCTAAAGGCTAATAAGAAAAAGGAAGAAGAAGAAAAAGCCTTAGCCATATTTTGTTCAAAATGTAAAAAGAAACATCCTTTGAGAGATTGTCCTTTAGATAGCATTCAAGTGTGTGGTCTTTGTACAGGTAATCACTCCACAGAACAATGTGTAACATTGAAAGAACTGCAAAATACTTCAATATATGAAATGCAAGGAGCAGAAGGTTTCTATTATGTTTCACCCAGGAGACCATGGCCACCTAGAATGCCTCAGCCAAATCAACAGCAAATTCCTCCGCAAAATTATGCTTATCCATCTTATAATCCTTGGAACCCTCCTATGCCGTGGCAAGCTTGGCCTCCACAGCAATATCAACAACAACCTGCACAAGGTTGGCGGGGATATGGTTATGGAAACCAACAACCACAACAGTCTCAACAATACCAACAACATTACCAGCAGCAGTACCAACAGCCATTTTCATATCCTCCATCTATGCCATTCCAACAGCAGAGTTCTGCATATCCGCCATCCATTCCATTTCCATAGCAGAATCCACCACCAATGCTGCCACAACAACAACAGTTACAGTTACCATCAAATCAACCAAGACCAACACAATTGCCTGCCCAACCGGTGGCCAATCCAAATAACAAAATGGACAAACCAGCATATAATGTAGAGGAGGCAGCATATTTTCCTACTTACTGGATTCTTCCTCTAAATGATGTCCATTTAAGGTCTGGTAAAGTACTTCAAAAGGATTCCCCTCCAATTATAGAAGAACCGGCTGAACAGGGAGAATTATCTGAACAAGCACAAACTGAAATACAAGTTCAGAAAGGTAAATCAATCACAACTCAAACTCCACCTTACCCTGAAAGGTTAGTGGAACAATCAAAAGAGATAACCCTTCCTGAATTTGATATTTTAGATGAATTGAAAAATGCATATGTAAAAATTCCTTTGTTGAAAGCAATTAAAGAAATACCTATCTATGCTAAGACAATAAAGGAATTATGCATTAAGAAATCTGGAAGAAAAAGAAAAGATCCCACTACAATCCAAGTCATTGGAAAGCTAGCAAGCCTTATGTCTACACATACTACGGTAGAAAAATATATTGATCCTGGTATCCCTATGGTTACCATATCAATCAATAATTTTTCAGTACCTAATACATTAATAGACTTAGGGGCAGCTATCAATGTAATGACATTAGAGACAATGAAAGCTTTACAACTAAATGACCTTCAAACAACTTCAACAGTATTAGAACTAGCAGATAGATCTAAAGTTGTTCCGGAAGGAATAATAGAAGACATCATAGTCTCTCTGGATTCATGGGAATATCCTGTTGACTTCCTTATTCTGCAACCAAAAACAAATCTGGGAGGACACCCTCTAATTCTCGGAAGGCCATGGTTAGCCACCGCTGATGCCTTCATTGGCTGCAGATCAGGAAGTATGATTATCTCGCATGGAGATGAAAAGAAACACATCAAACTCTATTCACCTGCACAAACCACTTCTTTAGAATCAGTACTTGAAACCCAGGAAAACAAGCAAATAAAAACAGTTTTAAGTATTAATCAATTCTATGATTTTAGAGAAGAGGAAGGGAATGAAGATTTGATGGATCTTTTCATTTCAGAACCAAATATTTCAGAGCAGCTTAGATGAGAACAGTATGAAGCTGCTGATAACCTTTTAAATCAGTGTTTCCAGGAAACTTGTACTATTTCAACTTTGCAAAATTCTTTTGAAAACATTTTTCCTGTAAGCAAAATTTCCAATCCTGTAATCAAAACAATTGAGGTATATCATGGCAAAACTCTCAATATAGGAAACCAACTGCAATCACAACAAGAACAAGAGGTAATTGCATTATTAAAGAAATATTCAAAAGCATTTGCCTGGGATTATATTGACATGCAAGGAATCCATCCAAACACATGTACCCACCACATTTACACTGATGATAAACTAAAACCTGTTAGACAACCGCAAAGACGAATGAATCCTACAATGAAGGAAATAGTAAAAGAAGAACTGCAGAAGTTGTTAAGTGTCGGATTCATCTATCCTATTTCGGATAGTCAATGGGTTTCACCATTAGTTATTGTTCCAAAGAAAAATGGCAAGTGGCGGGTATGTGTAGATTATCGTGAACTAAACAAAGCAACATTAAAAGATCATTTTCCTCTACCATTCATTGACCAAGTGCTGGACTCTCTAGCTGGAAAGAAATATTTTTCTTTCTTAGACGGGTTTAGCGGATACAATCAGATCAAGATAGCAACCGAAGACCAGGACAAAACTACGTTTACATGCCCATGGGGAACTTATGCATACAATGTTTTGCCATTTGGGTTATGCAATGCACCTGCGACTTTTCAAAGAGCAGTGCTTGCAATTTTTGCTGATCTGGTACATGAATGTGTAGAAGTGTATATGGATGACTTTACAGTCTACGGAAATACCTATGATGATTGCCTTAATAACCTTGAAAAAGTCTTACAAAGATGTATCGAAACAAATCTGTCATTAAGCAATGAGAAGTGTTATATGATGTTCACAGAGGGAATAGTGCTGGGCCACCATATTTCTGCATCAGGAATTAAGGTGGATCCAGCTAAAATCGAAGTCCTGAATAACTTAATGCCACCTACAACACAGAAGGAGGTAAGAAGTTTCTTGGGATATGCAGGCTATTACAGACGTTTTATTGAAAATTTTAGCAAAATAGCACAACCTCTGTTTAAACTTCTAGCACGAGACATTGAATTTCAATGGACTACTAACTGTCAAAATGCTTTTCAAATTCTAAAAGACAAATTGTCAGTGGCACCTATACTTCGTGGACCAAATTGGTCTTTACCATTTCATATTTCCACTGACGCATCCGATACAGCAATTGGCGCTTCTTTAGGACAGAAAGAAAATTTGCTTCACTATGCAATATACTTTATTAGTAAAAATCTGACACCTGCAGAAGCAAACTATACAGTCACTGAAAAGGAAATGTTAGCTGTAATACACGCAGTAAACAAATTCAGGCATTATATAACAGGATATCAAGTGTTTATTCATACAGATCACTCAGCAATAAAATACTTGATGAACAAACCCATCACTAATGGGCGAATTACAAGATGGCTCCTGTTATTGCAAGAATTTAACATTACAATCCAAGACCGACCCGGTAAGGAAAACCAAGTGGCTGACTTTCTGTCCCGCATCCAAACACCAGAAGACCCAAATCCTGTGATAGATAACTTCCCGGATGAACATCTATTTGCAATCACAGTAAAAACCCCTTGGTTTGCTGATATTGCAAATTACTTGTCATCTGGACAATTTCCAAATCACTTTACAAGCAAGCAAAGAAAGAAGATAATTAGAGAAAGTTCTAGATATAGCTGGGTAAATGGTGATTTGTTTTATATTGGTTCTGATCTAATGATTCGAAAGTGTGTACGTGAAGATGAAATACTAGATATACTTAGAGCATGTCATGACGAACCATGTGGTGGCCATTTTGCAGACAAACGAACAGCATACAAAGTGCTGCAATTGGGCTATTACTGGCCATCTATCTTCAAGGACTCCAAGGCATATGTCAAACAGTGTGACAGTTGCCAAAGAGTAGGGAGACCCATCCTGTCAGATGAAATGCCACTAAGGCCTCAAGTCCTCATTGAGCCATTCGAACAATGGGCACTTGATTTTGTGGGACCCATTAATCCATCGTCAAATGGAAAAAGATACATTCTTGTATGCACGGATTATGTAACAAAATGGGTCGAGGCCAAAGCAGTAAGCAGAGCGACAGAGGACACAGTGGTTACTTTCCTCTTTGAAGAAATTTTTGTGCGATATGGAGTACCAAGACAAATAGTGACAGATCAAGGAGCGCAGTTTACCTCAAAGCTAGTGCGGGATCTGACAGAAAAATACAAGATAAAGCACAGAAAATCTACTCCGTACCATCCGCAAGCAAATGGTCAAGTAGAATCCACAAACAAGGTCTTAGAAAATATTATGACTAAGACAGTGCAGCTTAACCGAAAGGACTGGTCTGAAAAACTCAAGGATGCATTATGGGCTTATAGGATCACATGGCGAAATACAACTGGTTTTAGTCCATACCAGTTGGTGTATGGAAAAGAAGCCTTATTGCCCATTAAGTTTCAAATACAAACCTACAGATTAGCAGCACAGTTGGGCATGGATCTCACCGAGGCACAACAACAGAGAATCATGGAACTTAACCAATTGGATGAAAAACGTCAACAAGCAATTGAACAGACAACACTAGTACAGCAACAGAGGATGAAATGGCATGATCGATACATCAAAAGCAAGACATTCCAGAAGGGAGACTGGGCATTATTATTCGACTCCAAATTCAGGGATTTCAAAGCAAAATTTACAACACATTGGCTGGGGCCATATGAAATTGAAGAAATCTTTGACAATGGAGCTGTGAGGATAAAGACCATCGACCAGGATCCCACCTCATTTGTTGTCAATGGTCATAGGCTGAAGGTTTATCATCAGCCTATTAGCAAAGAGATATTTATGAAACAACTGATCCAAGAAAATGGACTGGAAATCATGGCTATGCCATCCTCCAGTTCTGAAAAAGCATAAAAAAATATGTATAGTTAAAAAATAAAAAAATAAAAAAAAAGGGAGAAAAAAAATAAAAAAAAAATTAAATTGTTTGCTCGTGAAAACCAGGCACCTAGCACTCAGCAAGCATGAATTCATAGGGGAAAACCAGGGCAACCTGGACTCTATGAATTCTCTATTCTTGTGTTACTACTCTTACTTAATGTCAATGCAGGGCCTCCCACCAGTTGACTTGGGGACAAGTCAAATATTCAACGAGGGAGAGGATTATAGCAAGCCTTTAGCTGTTACAGCTAAAGGATTGTGTTGTCCACTTTGAACCTGAAGCAAATATGTTGCAGCAGAACCAGAAGGGACCTGAGGAATATTACAGAGGGACCTGAAGCAAACTTGTTGCAGCAGAACCAGATCAGAGCTGAGACAATATACCGGAAGCATTGCAGAGGGACCTGAGAAATACTATTGCAGAGGGACCTGAAGCAAACTACTTGCAGCAGATTAAATCATTCCAGACACATTGCAAAGGGACCTGAAAGAAACAAACATCATTCAAAGGGACCTGAGGAAAACAACAGCAAAGGAGTATAGTAAACAAGAAGCATAAATAAAAGGCTACTTTTCATTTGTCCAAACATATTTTGGATCCAACATTCCACCTGTATAAACAGCATCAAGGAGCACCTGTACATATCACCTGTACAAACAACAGCAAGCGAGTATATTTTACGCCATTTTGTACTTAAATTTCAAATTTTGTAGGAACTTCTAGTTTTGATTTAATTAGAGTTAATATCTGCAAATATTCATTAACATTTATTCCCACCTATATACCCTACATCCCCTATTTCATATTCCATTCCATACATATCAAATTTCCCTAGATATTTTTCATTGAATGCAAAATGATCAATTTGGGACCACTCTTGTACCTGCACATGAACCAAGAGCATTAGAATGATTATAATTTTAAAACATGACCCCAATGGTCATTTTAAAAATTATAAAAGCGATATTATATGTTATGCACTAAAGTATTAAAGCATTTGAAAAGAAACATTATGGTTATAAGGCGCTCAGATTATTATAAAAGACATAACCTAATAATGTTAGAAGGAAATATGCATATGTCAAAAGATTATATATAAAGTGCATATTAAAAAGACATAGGGTTATAAAAGAAACGAAGGAAACATATTTATAAACCCTAGGAAGTGCAAGCATATAATACAAAGGACGTGGGCAATGCAAGTCATATATGGTCATAAGAATACGATTATGGTATATATGTATGCAATGCGCATATGTATATATATTGGAAAACATAAAACAATGCGCAATACAAATCAAAGGCATCTATGGTATATCTATTGGTCATGGCAATTATGGAAACAACGAAGGGTTGCAACACGGTGATATAAGGAGGCCATATGCAGTGGTGGAAAATTATGAAAACAACGCCATATCAACCAACGATCATTGCAAAGAATATGGTTATACAAAGGGTATGAGAGCAATGAGTCAAACAAACGGCGCACAGGTCCGGTCTTGCCACGGTGTATGAAGGCCGAAGACCGATTGGTTGGAGGAACGGCGACAGGTATGCATTGAACTAAAAGAAATACGGCCATCCTCATGACTCAGTCGGGCGACTGAGTCAATAAGGACGGCCCTGTCACCATTACCACCATCTAATGAGAACCAGGTACCATAGCAAACGGTCATAAGAGCCTCCTCTGCCCGATTCAAACCCATTTCTTCATCGCCTAAAGCTCAGAGGGTCGGGGTTGTGAGCAGAGCAGTAAAGGAAGGTCGGAGAAAGCCTGAGAGAGCTTTAAGAAGGATTCTACGTGAAAACGCCGAAGTTGGTAAACAACGCGGTAAGCTTTTGCATGATTTGCGCTCGGCGAACTAGAGATAAATTAGAATCCGCCATTACTCACAGGGTTTGCTTGTTGACAGCAGTTTGACAGCTCGAAAAGGAGGGGATTTGATGGTTGTTTACCTTCCGCGCGGCCAGTGACAGCCAGGTAATACGCAAATCCGGGATATCTCTTCATGTTAACAACGCATAGGATTAAATGCCTCCGTTTTTAATTGCATAAACAATGGAAATGAATCGGCCAGCACTCCAATTCAATAGTTGCATGTGTTACACGATAGGGAGCGTGAGGATTGTATGCATATAACGCGCCAAGGGCAATTAAAACAACTGAGTGTAAACATTGTTGAACTGGAGTCATATCTTTTTGTTGAAAGCCGCCAAGTGTATATATATATGTTCTCATTACACCATCGCTTGTCACCAAATGCCATAAGGGTTGTAATCCAGAGTTGCACCAGATAACATGCGGCCATGTTTATTTAATTTGACTGTTGAATATATGATCGGGTGTGCAGTGGAAGAAACGCCGAGAAGGAAGCAGGGGAATGTGTAGTTGCCATAGTCAAACCGCGTCCATTTTATTGAATGACTCATGTTTGTGCCTGTCAAACCATTGGAAACCGTCCTTAAATTGATTTGTTTGATTGCAATTATTTGTTGCCCAATCACGTTGCATGGTCAAGCCTTGAGGCCGAGTGCATTGATTAAATTTCTTTTAATTTTTGCATGTTTGCCATTCGATGAACAGAGGCCGAGCGTATGTGAAAGCCCTCTAGGCTCATGCATTTTTTTTTTTATATACACAGTGATATTTTGAAAAAAAGGCCGAGAGTGCAATTGTGTATATATTCAGTCATGGGTTTCAAAAAATTTTGTGCAGTTGTAGTCAACCCTTGGGAAGGCCGAGAGTGAGTTGTCTGTATATTCAACCATGGTTTCAAAATTTTTGTTAAAAAAGACAGTGCAATTTTTAGTCAGACCTTGGGAAGGCCGAGAGAAAAATTTGTTTTCCATTATATAGTCATTAGAAATACAGAGCATGTTTTGAGGCCAAGGAAAATTTTGATTATAAATACACAGAGGATGTTTAAAGGAGACTAAAAGCAAAATTTTTCTTATGCTTTTAGTAATCATGTTTAGTTTTGTTTGTGTATTTATGATTTAAATATACAGGGGGCAGAGTATTGATCATGGGTATTCAGATTGGTATGCTTTGAAACAGGGGTTTGACACAGGTTTATACAGAGGAAAGACAGCAGAGACTTGAATCAGAAAGGGCAGGTAAGCCTCATAGCTTTTACGATTTCATTTAGAAACAATAATCATTATCCTTTTCAATATGAAATTAGTAACAGTTGAGGATTACATTTATTGGTTCACAGAGCTAATGACGAACCGGGTAGAACCCAAATTTCACATAGAGCAATGGGGAAAAGAAACAATAGAAAAGCTATATCAGTCAGGCATGATAGGTTTCCTTCAGAAGTTTAATGGTCACTCAGAACAAATAACTAAAGAGTTTATCAATAATTTCAGTCAAGATAAAACTCAGATAGGTGAACTCAGTATCCCAGTGACTCAAGAATTCTTGTCCAAAGCCCTCAACTTGCCTATGATAGGATAAAACTATCATAAGGGTCTGCATTTCAAGGAGAAAGCTTGGACTTTCTTCCTTGAAAAGAACAGGAAAGGGACCTTTGATAGAGCCAAGGGGATACCTCGTGAATGGTTCAATGAACCATGGGGAGAGTTAGTTATGATCATTCAGAAATTTTTGACTTGTGACCGACAGTATAGTATTGCTCATCTGTACCATGTTAGATTGCTGCAGCACATAAAGGGAGATGGTAGAATAAATTTGCCATATTTCTTATATAAGAGTCTTGTTAAAATGATCGACACAGTGAAACAGGAAAATAAGCCAAAGGCCACACAGGTATATCATCAAGGGTTGATTAAAATCTTGGTAGAATATCAGGTGAAAGAAATAGGGTTAGATTGGCAGGAATTTATGCATAGACATCACTTTACTGAACATTTTGTTGATATGCAAGATAAAGTAGAACAAGAGGATAGGAGTATGATGAACTCTCCTTTCTATCCTAGAACCAGAGCAAAGAAGTTAGCTATGCATGAGATTGATCCATCTATTTCTGTTCCTAGGACTAGAAATTCTGTTGATTTTGAAAAGGAGGTAGAAGCCTATTCTCCTAGGAGACTAGAAGAACAGGAACCCCTTGAGAGAGATTCTATATTTGACAATGATGCAGGAGAATCTTTGATGAAAACTACTCAAGATTTTGAAAAAGAATTGAACTTGGCTAAAATACAAGACTTAACAGATCAGCTTGAAATAAGGAAAATTGTTGAGAAGCAATTGAAACAGGAGAATAAAGCTCAGAGAAAAGAAAATGCAAAGTTGACAAAAACAAATGATAGATTACAGGAAGAACTAAACAAGTTAAAAAGAAGAAATGAGTTGCTCTCTAAACAAGCATTTAAGTGGCTGAAGGATAAAAACACATGGCAGGCCAAGTATGAAAAACAGAAGGTCAAAGCAGCAATATTAAAGGCCAAATAGGGATCAGAACTTGAGTATGTGGACAGGGAAACCGATACAGGCACAGCATCTACTTCAGGGGGCAGAAGGTCCAAGAGAAGCAAGCAAGCATGGGGACATGCTTGAACATAAGCATGGGAGAGATGTTGGGCTCCAGATTTGATCTCATTTTGCTTTAATAAACATATCTAGTTATCCATTTATCCCTCATTCTCATCTCATTCATCTCACTTTAATGAATATTTGATGTTTAAATAGGTATTTAACTTTGATTTATCAAATTCTAAAGTTTTTATTAAAGTTTGAGTTTTTGTGCAATTTTGGCAGTTTTAAGAAATTCCCGTAATCACTTCATGACTGATATGGATGCAGGCCACCTCAGCATGAATGGGATGCATGATTAGAAGGCTTGGGAACTAGGATCAAGCTACCTGTGCTTGGTTTCAGGAGAACGAGTTTTCTTATGCCTTTTTGGAGCTAGTCAATCATGACTAGTCATCCAGAAATCCCATTTAAATAGGGCTGTTTTAGGATTCCCTGATTTTAGTCATATATTTTGGGATGAGGGAGTTGGATTCGACCTGGATAGGTGGATTAGGATAGCTATGTTTGTTAGAGAGATTTCAGATCAGTTGGTTTCATAGACTCATTATTTAAGAGCCACATTTTGATGGCTCAACACACTTGACATTTGACATTGTTATGCTGTAATACTTTTGGTGTGAAGACTTGAAGTTGGAGACTTATGTTACTTTTATTTTTTTGATCAATACATGGATGGTTTACTGATCTAAGCTTCTGATATCATCTCCATAAGTGTGCAAGGCAAGGGTGGTGGGCCCCCACACCAAGCTAAGTACACTTCCAATTTAGACTAGTTCCATTTCATTGCAATTCTGGTTGATGTTAGCTTTGGTTGTTCAAAGTTTTATTTCAGATAGCATCATGTTTATTGATTTCATTTATTAATGGTTTCCTCATCATCTAATTGAGTTGGCAAGCAAGTGCTCAAGTTGAGCATTCTCTCTTTGAAATGATGCATTAGATTTAGTCCTTTATTTACATGCAACAGTTTGTTTCTATTCAGCTTTATATCTTAAGATGAATAAGTTGTTATGGAAAACTCTGAATGTCTCTTAAGTTAAGAGCTCCTTTTCATGTATGATTTATGCATCTTGAGTCTTTAATTATAGTCTCTAATTCATTGAAGTCATAATTGAGGTGAGAGCAGGTCTCTTGAGTCAAGAACTCTTTCAGTATTTCCTCTTTTAAGCTTGTTGAATTATGAGTTTTTGATATATGTTTCCTTAGTTTCTTTTGCCATTTATCTTTCAAAGTATAGTTATATTCGATCTTCATAAATAATGGATTTGCCTCTAAGTTTCACAAACCCGGATTGATAATAATACTTGCGTTAATTTAGTCACATAAATTAGCTCAACACATGCATGCAAGCATTAACTAACTGAACTCTCATTAATTTAACAAACAGTTAAATTAATCTAACTGGACTTGACTTAGTTAACTGAGCCAACTAATTACAACTCATCCTCATCCTTTAACTGATGGATAAATTCTTCAATTAATAGATAAATTGTTGCATGTCCTCACATAGACTTCAAGTTCATAATTCCTTAACTAATTAACTCAAGATGAATTAATTAATTAATTTACACACTGCTATTAATATCAAATTCAAATTTTACTTCCTATTTCTAGTCCAGGGACTGACTAAAATCAGAATCCACACTAAACTGCTAAAAATAGAACTTCTATTTTTAGCACTTCCATTTTTCATTTCCTGTTGCCCAACACAGCACTAGTACCCAAATTGCTATTTTTAGCACTTCTATTTTTAGCATTTCTTGTTGCCATTTTCAACAAAAGTTACAATGAATTTGCTATAGGTTGTATCCCTTCAGTTTGCTAGATAATGTAAAAAGGAATGACTAGTTGTTTCTTTGGGGACGTAGCCCAAATTGGGTGAACCATGTATATGTGTGTCTCTTTTGTTTTATGATTTTTTTAGTGTTGGTGTTTCTGCATCATTTTATGTGTTCCATTGCTTTGTTATTTAATTTCTAACATATTTATGTTAATCATTAAAATCTTCTCCCTAATTCTTCTTACTTTATTTTTCTTCTAACCCCCTTCTTTTTAGCTTGGTCAAATATTTTCTTAGATTATATATATATATATTCATTCCTTGTTATTTTTGTAACTCTGATTATTGTAATAATAATTCCGTAGTCTCACTAATTTTCTTCTGAACTTAATATATTTAATTTCTTTATTTTATAATGTAGAATTGATTTATATATATTATAATATATATCCTTCTATTAATTGTTATATACTATATACTTTTGGCCATTTGAATCTATTTTATTTCTCGATCTCCTTATATTAATATATTATGACTAATGTACTTTACACATTTTATTTTATATTTTATATATACTTTTGATTTTATATATATATATGATCATTTGAATCATGTTATTTAGAATTTTATTAATGAATTAAATTATCTCTAACTTTTATCTAACCTAACGTCTATTTTCATTCTTGACCTTGCATCTCTCTCTCCTATTTATCTTTCTAAACTAGACCATATTTCTTATCTATGTCTTGATGATGAGCCATAGTTGTTGGCTCGAAATGTCAACCAGCAAATATATTGTGATGAATTGGGAAATATCATATCATTTTTTTTCATTTTTTTCATTTATTTTTTCAATAAATTAAAAAAAAAAAAATAGTAAATACATTTCAAGTACCAATTTTAGAGTCAATTTTGATTTTTTAATCTAGTTTGTTGACTTAGTGTTCTCATTTAGAGATAAAAATTCTCATTAAGTTGGTAACTATATTATCCTTGAGAAGTGGAGCCATACTCACTATTTATGGAATAGATCCCTTCAGCTAAGAAGGTGCACATTGCTCAATATGGGTATCATTAGAAGCTGCATTTTTTAAAATCTTTTGTTCCTTCGAAAGACACCCTGAGCTAGGCTCTAAGTTATTCTTTGAATGATCTTTCTCAACCTCTTCTTCATCGTCAAAGCTCCAAATATATTATTGGATGGATTAGACAAGCGTAGATGAGACTAGTTATCAAGTCAAGTCCCCCCAAGTGTCACTCATGTTTTCTTCTTACTTGTTTGAGTGCACCTTGCTCAATATTATTTTGAGAAGTTGAAATTTTCTTTGAACTCTGCTTTGAAGACGGTTGAATTTCTTGGGATTTTAAGTAACATTTTATAAAATGTCCACACTCATGTTACATTTAAAAATAACTTGCTCATAATTAGGGCCTGTAGATAACTTTGGTCCTCCAAATTCAGTTAAATTGCCTCAGACACTCCTGATTGAAAGTCCATTTCCACACAAATTCTAGCACATGTAAATTTTTTTCCCTTAGGTTCAATGTAAATTATGGAACAACCCAACTTGTCTCCAATAATTTGAAGGAATCAAGGTCCCAAAGATAATAGGGAGGTGTGGGAGTTTGATCCAAATAGGAGAAAGCGTGATTTCTATATCTAGGTTAAAGTCCAAAGTCCAATGAAATAAATACATTCCCATATTCCCCTGCAACCCATAGAATAGGAACGAGTTCTAAAGATCAAGTCCCTTTATTCTATATTTTCAAATAAAAATCGATATGGATTGGATCGTTATATTGGTTTTTATCCATCTCAAGGCTTATAGAGTGGAAAATTAGAGAAATCAACTTACATGAGCACTTTTAGCGGTAAGGCCCAATTTGGAGAATTGGGGCCTTGAACCTTCTAGGGTAAGTACATGAGGCCTTTAATGATGTTTTTTGGGGAGTAAAACTTTGCCCCTTAAGCACTCCATCCACTGGTGTTATTATACAACGTAGAACTTTCCAACTATATACAAAAGTCGTTAATTAGAGTTTGCATGCAAGAGTTATGCCTCCCAAAGTTCACCTATTGTGATGAACCACCTTAATTCGAGAGGATGCCACACCAGACCCTATTATTCATAGAAAATGCACTAGACACGTGAACATGATGAAGAGGACTCTAGAAGGGTCGATATTGTAACCTTACTTAAGAGTTCAAAGGAGTCAAACTTAACCACTAGTTGGCTACCAAGCTATGTTATAACCATGCCACTAGGAGGAAACAGGGTTCTGTTCTATTCAAGTTCATTATGTTCCATAGTTGAAAAGAGTTGCTAAGAGTGGATAGAGAGAGAGAGCATAATAGAGGGTTTGCGTTTTGTAGCAGCCCACGGGCCATAGGTCTTGCCACTTTGTATTTGCACCACTTCCATTTAGAGGAAGAGAGAGCAAAACAACCTCACCTTCCAACTAATTTTTCTCCTAAAATGATTTCCCAAAGCATATCTTGTGTTCATTGTGGTTTGTTGATGTTTATTTTTCATTGTTCTCTATTTTCCATATTTTTCGTTGTTCTAGATTTATTAACTTAATAAATTTAGAAATCTAAGAAAATTAAACCCTCATAGTATAGATTTTTGAATTTCAATATATTTATCAAATATGTTGAGACAAACTAGGAATATCCATTGCATTTTATAGATTAAAAAAAAAATAATAATAATAATAATAATATATATATATATATATATATATATATATATATATATATATATATATATATATTATATATATATATAAATGCTTTTTTGCAGTAATAATAGAAATAAAGTTTTGATTGATGCAATTCTTCAGGGCCCATTCTTGAACAATATTGGGGCTAGACCAATGTCTAGTGAACTCATTAATTAATCCTCTCTCCATCAAATTTTTTACGTTCAATTTTGCCATAGAGTGTTTCATATATAGAGTGGAGTTGGAACTCGCCCTTTTGACAATTTTGCATTTCGTCTCACTTGTTGAACCAAGGGCTTCCACATTTGATGTGGAAGGCCCAACCATTGAGATTGTTTAACAACACACCAACACAAAAAAAACTCAACAAATATGAAGTACAAGCCTAGAGAAATGAAAGGCATAAGTAAACACACAATAATATCTGTGAGTTTGATGTTGACAAAATTACTCAGAGATCCATCCATAGAATTGGGATGAGGAGACTAATAATTTACAAACACAACTCACAACCTTACTAGACCAAAATGGTATGACAACAAAAGAAACCCTAACTGCAACATAAACACAATTTATAACCCCATATATATATATATATATATATATATATATATATATATATATGAAATTAATATGATTAATTTAGTTTGAAAATTAATTAGATTAAATTTACAAAATGAAAGATATGTTGAGAAATTAAAATATAAATTTTTAATTATACAATATATTTTTATTAAATATTTTATGAATAAATAATTTGTTTCTCTATATATTTATATAAAAACAGATTTCAATTAAAAATAAATAAAAATTGAAAAAAAAATAAAAATTGAAAGTTTAATTAAATTTGTTGTCATCAATATTTTTATAAATTTAAGTTTTAAAATACTTGAATTTATATAATATTCAACTCTCAATGACTATCAACTCCCACTTGTGAGAAATTGCATATAAAATAAAGGTTTCCTTAGTATTTTGCATACCCCATCTCTAATTTGTTTCTCCTTATTTATAAAATAGGTATAAATGACAAGCAATGAAGGGTTGCGTATAGCAATATTATTATTTAGTTGGTTAAGGGTTATGTATATGTAGATGCTTTGATGAGGGTTAGAAATGTTTAGAAGTATATTGATTTATGTAAGTTAGAGGTGCTATTTATAAATGTATAGAATATAAAGTTTAAAAAAAACTGTATATTAATAAATAAATAGAAAAATTAAAAATAAATGAGTGAAATAAAAATAAAAATATATTAATGAATCAATCAAATAAAATAAATATTATATATATATATATATATATATATATATATAATATATATATATATATATATATATATATATATATATATATATTCCAAAGAAAACTGTGTAATTTCCATTAAGTTTTAAGAAAATTACAAGTTGTATGCTAGCATTTGTGCAATGCTTTCACTACTGTCAGGTAGTGGAATAGTCTGGTGTTCAGTTTTGTTGTTTGAGCAAAAATATTTACATATTCCTTCGTTAAACTTGAAGGATCAAAAAAAAAACCGTTACTGTATTTGCAAAGTTTTGTGGCAGTAAACAAAAACAAAAAAACAAAAGTTCATTGAACATAAACTAGGATGATCGTATCGATCAGTCATGTGGATGTACTGCCTCGTCGATGTAAGGCCTGTGGTAGATCTGGAAAAAATCTCCATCCCTATATTCCTGGATTATCCACTGTCCTCTAGTCAGATGCGCGACCTCTTTGGAAAGAAGATCAGCAACTTCATTCCTTTCCCTGTAAATATGAGAGCAGACAAAAGACTCAAACCATGATTTTAATGCAATAGCTTCTTCCACCAGGTCTTTGAGTGTGTGCACGTGATAGTTATAAGTCCTATTTAGCCAATTTATGATGAGCTGTGAGTCCCCAAAAATTTCTATATTGTGGCAGTGTTTTTCATTGGCAAAGAGGAGTAGATGTATGAGGTTGTTTAGTTCTGCGAAGTTGTTGGTGCCTCTTCCTAGTCCCACTTTTATATTGTAGCTCACTGACTTGGAAAGGTGAAGGACTGCTCCACCGCCACATCCCTCAGGTTGGGCTGAGCCATCAAAATATACCCAAGGTTGGCCCTTGTCTATAGTTTCTGGGATTATTATCCGAGGAGGACACGATGCTTAGTCTTCGGGGATGGAATTGTAGATGGCCTGGATGTTTTTGCAAATTGCCGCTCCCAGAATGTCTTTGTCCTGGAATATTTTATGGTTCCTGATGATCCAGATGCCCCAAAAGATGATGGGAGGCAGATTTTTTTTCTTCTGGTTGTCAGTTTTGGACCACCAGATTTCCCATGCCTTCTTTATGTTATTGTTGGTCCAGAGATGGGGAACTTTTAGCCATGTTGTAATTATATTCTAGATATCCACCAAGACAGGGCAGTGGAGAAATAGGTGGTCAGTATCCTCCATCGCTGGATTGCAAAGGCTGCATCTTGAAGGGCCCATGTATGCTTCGTTTTGTTAGGTTGAGGCCTGTGGGGATTTTTTTGGAAAGGATAAACCAGAGGAGGAGTCACACTTTGTGGGGGGCTTTCAGCTTCCATATGGATTGCTACCACCAGCATAGTGGACCAATTGCTCGAGCTTCCATGATGGCTGCAAACCCATATTTGGGGGTGTAGTTGTTGTTGGGTGCCTTTGTCCAGATTAGCTTATCATCTCTTGCTATAATCTTGATGTTTGCCTCTTCCAGGCCTCCCACGAATTGTGACCAGTCCATGCTCCATCTATCTCTGATGCCCAGATTTGCAAAAGCCCACCATTGTCTGCAAGGGGTCTCGGCCCACCCCTCCTCTTTGATATGGGCAAGGTGTGTGTATCTGACTACACTGAGTTCCTGTCTCATTTCCTGTGGTAGAATGTCGGCGTTTTACACTACCTTCCCAGGCATCGGCCCCAATTCTGATTTGTGAGTCGTTTCCCACCTTCCAGGCCAGTCCTAATTTGATGATATTTATAGAGTGTGTGACTGCCTTCTAGATATTTGATACCCCCACTTGGCGGTGATTTGTGCTCCATAGCCAATCTGTGGTTGATTTTGTATAGATGTATTTGTTGTAGATCACTTCAGTCCATAGACTATTTGTGGTGATGATTTTCCAGGCGAATTTTTCTCCCAAAGCCTTGGCAAAATCTTGGGGTTCCTTTAATCCCTAGCCTCCCCACTTCTTTGGTTTTGCTATCCTCTCCCACTTGACCCAGGTGAAAGTTTTGCCAGCTATTTGGCCCCTCCAAAGGAATCTGCAACAGATCTGTTTAATTTAGTGATGGATACCTTTAGGGATCCAAGCCAAGGACATCCAGTATACCGGTATGGCCTCAAGGATTGTTTTAATGAGAGTGAGCCTCCTTACCCTAGAGAGCCACCTTTGTTGCCAGATGTTTATGCGGGTTTCAATCTTAGTTATCATCCATGCCCAATCCGCAATGCGGTATCCATTAGGCTTGAGTCTGAATCCCAAGTATTTTAGGCCATCTTCCAGCTCCTGTCTCACAAAGCCGAAATGTTGGGAGGTGAATATTTGTTCATTCCGTAGGCAAGAGCTGAATATGATTGTTGATTTTATATAGTTCGGCTCCATTCCTGTAGCTTTACAAAAGAGAGTTAAAATTGCCTTGAAACTAGAGGTATCCCTGTAGGTTCCATTTAGAAAAATTAGAATATCATCAACAAAGAGAAGATGAGAAATGGTGGTCTTGTCATTGATTTCCACTCCTCCCAGAGTGCCATTGTTCCTTGCTGATGTTATGAGTCTGTTGAGTCTTTCCATTATCAGAAGGAAAAGCATAAGGGAGAGGGGGCAGCCTTTTCTGAGGCCCCTTTCCACATGGAAGAAGTTTGAAGCTGCTCCATTGATCAGGACACTAAAGGAAACTGACATGAAGCAACAACCCATCCACTTGATGAATTGGTGGGGGAAACCAATGTGTTTGAGCATGAGTTGTAGACAGGACCAGTTGACTCTGTCAAAGGATTTGGACAAGTCTATTTTGAGGATGGATGCTTTTTTTGAAGTAATTTTTATGGAATGGAGCATTTCTTGAGCAGTTCTTATAGCCTCTTGGATGTGGCAGTGCTTGAGGAAAGTGAATTGTTCCTTAGAGATCATCCTAGAGAGTATGGGTTTGATACGAAGAGCGATTATCTTGGAGATGATCTTGTAGATACAATTGCAAAGGGAGATAGGTTTGTAGTCATCAAAGGATTATGGATTGTCCACTTTGGGAATGAGGGCTATGAAGGTGGAGTTGAAGGCTTTGGGCATATATCCTGAGGTTCGGCAATCTTCGACAACTAGTAGGAGGTCTTGGCCGATGAGCTCAAGGAAGGTGATGTAGAATTCAATGGGCCAGCGGTCCAACCTAGGACTCTTGTCTTTGCCTAGGCTTTTGAGGGTGGCCTCCAACTCATCCATGGTGATGGGTGAGTTCAGCATCTCCTTTTCTTCTTCTTCGACAAAAATAGGGACCGCTTCAGCAACCTGAAGTATTTCTGCTATGTTTGCTACTCTTGGGTTCTTATAGATATTCGAGTAATGTCGAACCCCTAGATCCGCCAGTTGTGCGAAAGTATTGGCTTGTCTTCCATTTTGGTCCCTTAGAGCCCAGATGGTATTGATGTTTCGCCTTCCTCTGGCATGTTGTTGGAAGAACTTTGTATTTTCGTCGCCAACTTTTAGCCAAATTGCTCTGCTCTTTAATCGCCATGTCTCTTCGGCTCGTCTTAGGAGTTTCGTTTTTTCCTTTTCTAGGTTAACGAGTTGTTCCCTTGTGTCGAGAGTAGAGTAGCTTGTCAGCCACAGAGAGTTGAGATGGGCTAGTTCTGCCTCAATCTTAAGCACTTCATCCTCTTCTTTTTGTTTTCTAGTCTTCACCCAGGCTATAGTTTTCTGTTTGAGACAATTTAGGTTTTTTGTGATGGCAAATCCGGGAGACATCTTGTCCTCCCTGTTATAATGGGTCCAATTCCCTTTTACCAGATCCTGGAACCCTTCTTCCCCAATCCAAGCGGCATTGAATTTGAAGGGGGATCCTGGCTTTCTGGGTTCATCTTCAAGTTCCAGAAAAATCAGAGAGTGGTCTGATTTGCCCCCAGAGCCGAACCAATGCCTGATTCAGCCCAGACTATTTAAGAGAGGAGATCTGATAAGGAAACAGTCTAGGCGATGGGCAAGGGCATGCTCCCCAATGCGACGATTCCTCCAGGTGGTCATTTTGCAGGCTGATTCTATGCTTATGAGGTCATAGTCATCTAGTAATTTCTCAAAAAAGCTGGTTAGGGCATCAGATTGTGCCCTGTGCCCCCAAGATTCTGCCAGCCCCAAGGAGAAAATTAGATCTCCCCCGATAATTATATTCTCTGTCTACATGAAGTCTGACTATAGTAAGTTTTCCTAGAAGGCCTCTCTGTGATGGCAAGGGCCATAGATGTTGAAAATTCTTAGAGAGAGGTGGGGAGAGTTGGAGATGATATCCGCTCCCAGGAAGCCCTACCCTCCCCAGGGATTGATAATTTTCACTGAGGAGATGTTAAAACCCAGGGCTAGTCCTCTCGAGCATCCTCGAGCATCCAGGAAGAAGAACTCCCAGTTGGGAAGGAAAGATTTAAGTGATTTAAGGACCAGTGGTCCATCGCCAAGAGTTTCTTGTAGCATTAAGAAATCCATTTTTTCTGATTGACAAAGTCTCTTTAGAGCCAACCTTTTTTCGGGGCTGGCTAATCCCCTGCAGTTGAAGGAGAGGCCTTTCATGAGTTCACAGAGGCAGGGTTCTCCTTTGCTCTAAGGACCTGATCAATGGGAGTTTGTATGCCAGTAGCCACCTCCAAGCTGGCTTTTTTAATGGCTTTGGAGATGCAGGATTGTTTGCCTCGTGGAGCTTTGGGGGGAAGGGGCGGGATTGGGTCTTCCTCCAATCCGAAGGCATGTAGGGGTGGTGGGATGGAGCACAAATTATAGCTGTGGGAGGATCTGGATGTCGAAAACCCGAGGGGCTTGCTATGTAGTATGTGGTGGGTGGTGGTGCAGGGGGTGTTTAGGACTGGGGAAGGTGCAGGAGTCACTGGGCAACAGATTTGGCTTAGAGTGGGGGGGGCGTTGTATTCAAACTTAGATGTAAAGAACTAGAAAAAGTATTGATACATTCAGTCGGAGAAATAGAGTTAGGGGAAGAGGAGGTACCCATGAAGCCCGTGCCTTCTTTGGAGTGTGCCCTGGTGCTCGGCGCCTCAAGGTTCATATTCACTGATCCTAGGAGGCCTAGAGAAACTAGGGGTTGTCTTCCTGGTCCCTTAGACTGTATAAATTTTAGATTAGTGAGCTCTGCCATTCCCAGGTCCGTCTGTGTGTTGGCCACTGCAAAACTTATTGGGGGAGATATTCTTTGTCTTGTAACTAATGGGCATGATTTGTAGAGATGGCCAACTTCATGGCATCCCCTGCATCTAAACGGTATGCACTCGTAGTCCAATTCCTGCTAGCGGGTTGTGGCTTCTAGTTGGAATTGATAACTTTCCACCAAGCCATCTCTAGTGTCCAGGTAGACTAGGATTCGAGCCATCGCTAGGATGCCAATGTCCATGTACGATCTGTCATGGTCTAGATAAGTGCCGAGGTCATCCCCAATGATTCTGAATATGTCCTCGGACTAGAATTGCAGTGGGAGGCTTGGTAAACGAACCCGTATTGGCTCTGCTCCCAGGCTCTCCTTCTCCGAATCAAAGAGCGTAGACCATCGCTTGAAAAGAACTAGGTTCATCTCTATGTGCTTGTAGCGGGTTAGTATCTAGTTCACATCTTCTAACTCATCGAATATTAGGGCAAACCATCCTCTTGACATAGCCAACACTGCCGGAAGTTGTGGCAGGACATTCCCCCAGACCTCCATCATCCATTGTTTCAAGCGGCTTGGTGAGTAGTTTCTTTCACGCACTCTCCCCACTAGGATTGTGCTCTCTATTAGGGCTGCTTTGTCCATTCCAATGCCTTCGCCAAAAACCAGTTTTCTGCCCCTTCCCCTTGTCTTGGATAGGTTGGACTGTTTGGCCTTCTTTTCCTTGAGAATCTGTCATTCAGACTGGTTACTTCCTTTTCTCACCAGGCTGTTCTCTGGTTCTGAGTCCCTTAGCTCTTCCTTGTCTGGCTCGTTGTTTACCAAACCCTCGAAATAGCCGGAGGGTTGTACCTTGCTCCTTGGGTCAAGCTGCGTGTAGATGTCTTGTGGGTGCTCGGGCCTGTTGGGCTTGTTGTTTGTTGTGCGATGGGCTGTGTTCAACTCTATGATACCAAAGTCTAGGTCTTTAGAGATCCCATTCGAGAAACCTCCTCGGGGAGTTGTTTTTGTCCGCTCCAGCCTAAGAAATCGGATGGGGATGGAATGGTGAGAAATGGGGAGTTGGTACCCTCGACAAGGTTAATGAAGCCCTCAGTGACTGCCACTTAGTTGGGTAATTTCCAGCCCTTGTAAAGAAGTTTCCATGTCTGCCATCCCAAAGGTGCCATGGTTTACCTGTTCGTCCGGTGCTTTGTTAGTAGCCAGTCTGACCCCTGCTTGTGTTAATAGGCGGGAAGCCACGAAAATCTCGGATTCTGGGTAGTTGTCCGAGGTGTAATCAACGAGCTCCTCCTCGTAACCCTCTTCCATCCTCAATAGAAGAGTTAGCTGGTGGGGTTGGATCACGAAACCACAGAGCAACTGGCCCGAGGAGCCACTATTCCGGAAATTGTGGGGCGATCACACCTCCTATCCCTTATACTGCGACGGGTTAGCTTCTGGGGTCTTGTTTCCTTGAGGTTTGGGCACCCGAAACCTCAATGCTATTCGCGACAGTGGAGGAAGCCGGGGCGTCCAGGAGACTGTGTATCGAGATGTGGGGCAAGCCAACAGACCACAAGAAAGTTTGTCGACACCTGTTGTGCGACCTTGTGATTGTTCTAACTAGTGCGATATTAGTGTGCTCCCTCACCCTTGCCTGAGAAAACTATTGCGGAGTGTTGGCATACTATGAGAAAACGAATCCTAGCTTCGAAACTCCTCCCCTTCGCTCCCTCATGAGAGCCCATTTCTTCTGAGCACCAGTGCCCAATAATTATATATTTATTTGAAAAATATATTTAATTTTATATATAAAAACTTCATTTTATTTTAAAAAAAAATTATATATATATATGGAAAACGTATTTAATTCCAATAAATAGATATATAATTTTATATATAAAACAACTTTATTTATAGATATATATGGCTTTCAATTGTAGACTTTTATATTTGCAAGATGATAATAAATTAAATTTTAAATAAAACACATTTTATGAAAACATATTAAAGCCTAAAATGCTTTCGATTTTATTGTTTTTATATAATATTTTAGTAAGTGTATAATTAAAATTTTTAAAAATTGGGAATTTTAAATTATTAAGTTTTTTTTAATATTTTAATATAATAGAATTTCATTGCTTTTATATAATATTTAAATAATTTTGTTTTTAAATTAATTTGGTAAATATATAATTTTAATAAATTTTATGTTCATAAAATAATAATTAAATTTATTCATAAAAAATTCAAATATATAAAAAATATTTTAATTTTATATTTAAAAAATATTTTTAACACTTCGAAAGAGTTAAAAGTTATTTAATTTCTCCTGGTGTATTTTTAATAATCTTTAATAAATTTTAACATAATTTGTATTAAATTAAATTTATATGAATTTACATAAATTTAATAAATTTAATGTAAAAATCCCGTAAATTTGTGTTAAATGAATTTAACTCAATTTAATATAAAACTCATTCAAAGAAATTTTATAATCTGACTTTATATCTTTAAACGTTTTAAGAAAGTTTAGTTTCCAAACACATAATTCTTCCTCGATAATAATCTTTAATCAAAAACTTTGGTCTCCAAATACATAAACCTTAATAAATTTCTTTGGGAATATACACTGCACTGTAGCCACCAGACCACGATTGTCATTCCGAAAGTGGTGTTATATTTTACCACTCACTTTTTTTACTAGAGTCTGTTCCCGAGCTTTCGCCGCCCAGATACCCGCTTTCTTCGCTGGAGCCGTTTGCCCAGCTTTCATCACCGATATACCCGCTTTCTTCAATGGAGCCGATTGCCGAGCTTTCTTCACTGACACCCATTTCCCAGTTTTCGTCACTGCTTTCTTCATTGAAACATTCTCCATCACTGCTGTTTTCTTCATTGAAACCTTCTTCATCACAGAAAACTTCTAGCGAGCTATATTCTAGCAAGCTTTCTCCTTGCCCTCTTTCTTCAATAAAGCCTTTTCCCAGGCGTTGGCGTAGCTGCTCTAATACTCCGGCATCCCATTGCAGTTTGGAACATTGAAATACATGAATAATATCCAACGAACTCAAATGCTCAACATTGGGCACCATCTCTAAATTGGAACAACATGCCAAGCCAAGAGTTTGGAGGCTCGTTAAGTTGCCAATCGAGTCTGGGAGCCTCTGCAGAGCGGAGCACCTAGCCAGGACAAGATTTCGGAGGCTTTTCAACTTCCCCACTGAGTCTGGAAACATATGCAGAGCTGAGCATTTGGACAGAGTAAGACTTTGGAGGCCTGCTAGGTTTCCAACCGAGTCCGGAAGCGTCTGCAGAGCGCAGCAGTGGCTCAAGTCCAGATGTTGGAGGCCTGTTAGGTTCCCAACCGAGTCCGGAAGCGTCTGCAGAGCGGAGCATTTCCTCAAGTCCAGATGTTGGAGGCCTGCTAGGTTCCCAACCGAGTCCGGAAGTGTCTGCAGAGCGTAGCAGTAGGTCAAGTCCAGACGTTGGAGACCTGCTAGGTTCCCAAAGGAGTCTGGAAGCGTCTGCAGAGCGTAGAAGTAGCTCAAGTCCAGACGTTGGAGACCTACTAAGTTCCCAAAGGAGTCCGGAAGCGTCTGCAGAGCGGAGCAGGAGGTCAAGTCCAGATGTTGGAGGCCTGCTAGGTTCCCAACCGAGTCCGGAAGCGTCTGCAGAGCGTGGCAGTAAGTCAAGTCCAGGCGTTGGAGACCTGCTAGGTTCCCAACCGAGTCCGGAAGCGTCTGCAGAGCGTAGAAGTAGGTCAAGTCCAGACGTTGGAGACCTGGTAGGTTCCCAAAGGAGTCCGGAAGCGTCTGCAGAGCGTAGGAGTAGCTCAAGTCCAGACGTTGGAGGCCTGCTAGCTTCCCAAAGGAGTCTGGAAGCGTCAGGAGAGCGGAGCACGAGGTCAAGTCCAGATGTTGGAGGCCTGCTAGGTTCCCAACCGAGTCCGGAAGCGTCTGCAGAGTGGAGCAGGAGGTCAAGTCCAGATGTTGGAGGCCTGCTAGGTTCCCAACTGAGTCCGGAAGGGTCTGCAGAGCGGAGCATTTCCTCAAGTTCAGATGTTGGAGGCGTGCTAGGTTCCCAACTGAGTCTGGAAGCGTCTGCAGAGCGGAGCAGTACCCTAAGTCCAGATGTTGGATGCCTGCTAGGTTCCCAACCGACTCCGGAAGCCTCTGCAGAGCGGAGCAGAACTTCAAGTCCAGTTGTTGGAGGCCTGCTATGTTCCCAACGGAGTCCGGAAGCCTCTGCAGAGCGGAGCAGTAAGTCAAGTCCAGATGTTGGAGGCCTGCTAGGTTCCCAACCGAGTCAGGAAGTGTTTTTAAAGCGGAGCAGCGGCTCAAGTACAGATGTTGGAGGCCTGTTAGGTTCCCAACCAAGTCAGGAAGTGTCTGCAGAGCGGAGCAGCCGCTCAAGTACAGATGTTGGATGCCTCATAGATTCCCAACCGAGTCCGGAATCGTCAGCAGAGCAGAGCAATCCCTCAAGTCGAGATGTTGGAGGCCTGCTAGGTTCCCAACCACAGAGTCTGGAAGCGTCTGCAGAGCTCTGCAGTCCCTCAAGTCCAGATGTTGGATGCCTGCTAGGTTTCCAACCGAGTCTGGAAGAGCGGAGCAGCCGCTCAAGCAAAGATGTTGGAGGCCTGCTAGATTCCCAACCGAGTCCGGAATTGTCACCAGAGCAGAGCAATTCTTCAAGTCTAGATGTTGGAGGCCTGCTAGGTTCCCAACCGAGTCTGGAAGCCTCTGCAGATCTCCGCAGTACCTCAAGTCCAGATGTTGGAGGCCTGCTAAGTTCCCAACCGAGTCCGGAAGCGTCTGCAGAGCGTAGCAGTAGCTCAAGTCGAGATGTTGGAGGCGTGCTAAGTTCCCAACCGAGTCTGGAAGCATCCGCAGAGCGTTGCAGTTGCTCAAGTAGAGATGTTGGAGGCGTGCTAGGTTCCCAACCGAGTCTGGAAGCATCTGCAGATCGTGGCAGTCGCTCAAGTAGAGATGTTGGAGGCGTGCTAGGTTCCCAACCGAGTCTGGAAGCATCTGCAGAGCGTGGCAGTTGCTCAAGTCGAGATGTTGGAGATGTGCTAGGTTCCCAACCGAGTCTGGCAAAGTTTGAAGATGAAGTTGACGAAGTTGGGACCGTGCAAATATTTTGTGGTGCTGCAGGTTCCCAATAAAATCTAGAACAATTAAAAGGGGAGCGCCAATACAGAATTCCCTCAGCTGCAGAGGTGCCTGCATTGTTCACATACATTATTAAAGTACGTCTAAGACTGTAAATGTCACAGGCAGTGTGTTAGAGGAAGACAGTTCTTAAATGTGGTAAATTTTTACAATTTGAAGAAAAAAAATAGAAATTTAAAAAGAATACCTGAGATTCGTGTCTCCAGAGTGTTTCCAACAAATTTCCCTCTATATGTAAAACTCTTAAATTCTTTGTTGGAATCGAGGAAGGGAAGGAGGACTCGGGACAGTTCAGCCACTCTAAATATATTAGGTTTGGTAACTGGTGGCAAACATTCAATAGGCGTTGAACAAAATAACCTTTAGCCTTAAGCAACTGCAAACCGCTCATATTACTCAATAAACGAGTGCGAGCAGGCTCCGCAAGGTTTTCGAAAGATTGTTCAACAAAATAACCTGTAGCCTTAAGCGACTGCAAACCGCTCATATTACTCGATAAACCAGTGCGAGCAGGCTCCGCAAGGTTTTCGAAAGATTGTTCATGCTCATTTTCATAAACCAGGCAAAGTCCACGCACCTGAATTGTTCACTCAGAGCTATTAGAAACAAGATTCATTCTTGCAAAGTTTTAAGAATTCAAAACTAACCAGACACAATTTTGATAACAGGACGCTAATTGGAAATCTGTTGAAAACACTTCAAAATACTTACAGGTAATTGGCCGGAAAGCTTATGAAAAAGGTTGTCAGCTGGGTTCCAAAGCCGAAGCTCACCATCAGGAGGTTCCTTCTCCGCCAGATATCTGCCCATATCTCTAACGTGGTCATGCATTCTCAAACGGTTTTCACTGTCCACTTCCACCAAGCATCTCTTTTCCAGCTTCCATAGACCTAGCGACCCTTCCCAGCGAGATCCATTCCATATTCTAATGACTCTGTCTCTGTCTTCTCCTCTGAAGAAGCAGGCAATGTCTAAGAATATCTTTTTCTCCTCCTCATCGAGACCGTCGTAGCTAATTCTTAGCCTACCTCGTATATCATCAGGAAGCATGTTGGAGATTTTGCGAAATTGTGCTTCCCAATGATTTAAATCACTTATTCCACAGAGAAGCGACCCAAGCACTTTAATGGATAATGGTAAACCAAGACAGGCATCCAATAACTTTTCAACCTCCTCCTCAAATCCGACAGCAGGATGAGGCTTGCCGAATGCATGCGAGCAAAAGAGCTCTCGGGAATGCTTCCGATCGAGACCTTTTAGCATGTAAATCGAGGTGTTTGGAATCTGTGATCTTATGAGAACATCCTTATTGCGGGATGTCACTAAAATTAAGCTATTGGTTTTAAGGGCATACTTCGCTGGTAAAAGTAATGCCTCCAACTGCTGAATATGATCCAAGTCATCTAAAATAATGAGACAATCAGAAGATGGGAGAAGGCTTCGGAGCTTTCCTTTACCTTCATTAATGCTGCGTATTTCCTCGTCCTTCTGGGTTGAGTCCTTTAGAAGGTATTTCTGCAAGGTAGTTAAAGCTTTGTCTCTTACATCAAATACAAAGCAACATCGCTTGTATTTTGATCTCTGACTGTTAAAGAACTCTGTCGCTAGGGTGGTTTTGCCAACCCCTCCAAGGCCCACAATTCCTGTAACTCTAACCTTCCCATCTCCCTGCTGCAATGCCATTGTGGTTTCAAAATTTTTTAATTTTCCCTCCAAGCCTTTTGGATATTCTGACACATACAGCCTTCTTTTAACTTTTTGCAGCACTGCTTCCACGACGTCTTCGAGGAGCTGTTCTGCTTTGAATTCCAAGCGAATGTTGCAGAGTTTAAAGAATGCCTCTGTCTTCCCACTTAAACAATAAAAGAAACCAAACATTAACAGTGATTTAGCAAAGGATAGTCACATTCAACCAAAAGGGCAGAGCTAAAAATCTAAAAAAAAGAAAATGCAAGCACTGTGAAAACCAAGGGAGGCATGAACGGCAAGAAGAATATATGAACAGTTGAATTTACGTCATTAGCCCTAATTAGAAATAAATGAAGCTACAGATATCCATGGGCCATCTGCAACCCTCAGAAGTTTTAATCACGAACTCTCCCGATTGCCTCTCCCTTCATAAAGCTTTTGTTCCACAGAAGGGCATAGAAGATTAGTAACTAATTGAAGCCAGAAGCTATGCAATTTTGGCCTTTCAGGTTATCAGTATCCTACCATACTTTCGCTACCATATCAGTATAACTCTGACAATTTTCTGAATTTCATCTGCTTTTGCTCTATTGTACTTCAAATATTTGTTTGCATGTTATTTGTCTTTCTAAGAGAACAAAGATTTTATTGATCTTATTATAGAAGTGCGTATTGCCACAACTTAAACGAAAATCATCTTCACCTCTCTCATAACCCTTTGAAAATGAAGTACAAACCAATAATAATAAATGACTCTAAGTCGGCCTCTTTCACAACGCAGGAATTAAGTGTTAAGATTTACATGAAAGGATGGTCATGTTCGACTCACCTGTTATACTTCTTTCTGTCAAAACCTGATATACCCGCAACTTCAGCGAGAGCATTCTTCCATTTTTTAATAGTATCCATGTCGTGTCGTTGTCGACCATCACTATTTTTTTTCTTTTGAAGCTTTCGTAGGGCTTGAGCGTAGACGCCCTTTCCGGCCTTCACCCATCGTAGTTCTTCAGGCTTGACACCGTAGAAGACCGGGATGATGGTGGACTTATACTTAAACATATATTCCACCATCAGTACCAGTTCATCGAGGCACCATTTTGAATCCGCATAGCCAGGAGACAGGATCGCTATATGCACAGAGGATGTTTTGATGGCGCTTTCAAGTTGAGGGTTTATACTATCTCCCGGGCGCAATTCCGGGTCATCTAAAAATACCTGCAACTCATGTTTGCAAAGGCTGTTGTACAGATCTGTGGCAAAGGTTTTTTTGACGTCGGGACCCCTATGATTTATAAAAATATCAAATTTATAGTCGTTGTTGACGCTACGTGAGGTGGATGTTGAGGAGGAAGCCATGGGATATTGTAGAAATGAATAACAAAGAAAGATGTAAAGATTGAAGATGTGTTGCAGAGCTTGGGAATGCGCACTTAACCTTAATATTGTGGTCCTCTTCTCATAGTACCTACCAAGCTAGTAGCTGCGCCTGTATCACTTTCTTTATTTCTCAATATTTCAATGTGTTCAACCAAACTATGAAACACAAAACAGCACTGAGATCTGGTTGATTTCTGAAATTCGCATTTCATTGAAGACACAGTGGGACTTTATATATCAAAATAATGCCCTTCTCTGTTAATAATAAATTGTTTTTAATGGATGGAGGGAAGCAACGAGGAAGCGA
The DNA here is from genome assembly GCA_000404065.3 of Pinus taeda. NCBI lineage: Eukaryota > Viridiplantae > Streptophyta > Pinopsida > Pinales > Pinaceae > Pinus > Pinus taeda. The sequence goes on from APFE030147784.1 coordinate 40,011, forward strand.
ATATGACGCATTGATTAAACATAAATCATAGAATAAGTTGTTCCTGGCAATTTCTTCTCAAATGCATTTTCACCCGATACTGATGTATTGTAATTAAACAATACAGCATAGCACATTGATTAGACATAAAACATTGAGTAAAAGAAGCATTTAGCGAAAATTCCGGACAATTTTTTTGGTCAATGCATTTTTAAATAGTTGTAACAGAGTTGTTAGAGGAGTTCTCTATAATGCGATTTTTTGGAGATTCTGGTGACGGAATCCGAAGAAATTGAGGTTAAATCTTGATTTGTTGCAGTTAAAATGGTTTTTTAACTGCATATTTGGATTCAGCACCCTGGAAAACCCCTGGGAGGCTTTCATTGTGCAAAAACTAGCTATCAAGCTTGCGATTCCAATAAATTGCTGCCGAATTTTTATAGACAACTGCGTTGTTAGATGCTTTGAAGTGTTTTTTTATTTTTATTTTTATAATTTCATAAAAAATTTAGAATCACAAATTTAATTTATGATTTTTTCCTAAAAACTCTAATCATTTTAGTAATACAATAATTTTTCATTAATGATTAAGGAAAATATATTTTAAATAACAAAACATTACCATCTTATATTAATTTAACGTAAAGCATTTAGCAGAAGTTCCGGGCAATTTCTCATTTATTTTCAAATTTTTAGAAAGCACATATACTGATTAAACATAAAGCATTTAGCAGAAATTCTTAGGCAACTTCTTCCTGAATGCATTTTCAATTCTTCCCACTCCAGGTATGACGCATTGATTAAATATAAAGCATTTAGTCCAAGTTGTAGGCAATTTTTAAATAATTAAATAAATTTTTAATAATGCCACAGCCCAGAAAGCTACGGATGCATTGTGATCAAACATGAAGCATTGAGCAAATTTCGTGGGCAATTTCTTAGTCAATGCAGTAATGATAGTTCTTAGTAATTTCCTTTGTCACTCCATTAATGTAATGATAGTCTCTAGGGACCACTTTAAATGACACGCTAGTGGTTTCTAAAGAGACAATTTCTCACTCCAACGCCTCTGGGTTTTGGGTTTCTTAGTCATACAAAATCAATTTTGCTAAAAATTTCACTACTCAGAATTTTTTTATCTATCTTGATCTTGGCCTCTGGGTCATCTTCAGATGTAAATATTTATATCTCTCATATAATACAATATCTAGCTTTTTCGTTCTGAAAAAAAAAAAGAATTTTACTATATATATATATATGTTTATTCATAAAAACAAATATAACAAATTAAATTTAGCTTTCTTTTTTATTTATTTTTAGCTTTTTTTTATAATATTGTTTTTCTTAAGACCCTAATTTTCATTCATTTATAAAATAATTCAAAATTACATTATGCATATACACTCTTAAGGCCTATTTCAAGAGAAAGTTTTGAGTGACTGTACTTTGACCTAGCATGCTTCTTCTTAATATATTTTTCCTACTTTACTTTAGAATTTAAAAAAAAAAAACTATATAGATAATATTATTATAAAAATTGATGAAAAAATTGCATATAAATTGTAGGATTCAATGCATCTTTAATGTGAAGTGTTTATACAAAAAATTAAGGCCTTTTAGCCTGTATTATTTGTTCTGGTATAAACTGTGATAGTAATAATACTCATACAAAAAATATTCACACTACTTCTAGATATGCCAAAGGTCTTGATCCATAATCAAACTTGATTTTGAAAGCCTAAAATCTACAACCAACCCATTTAACTCTTTATTTAACTTTTATAATTTAACTAACATTATATCTTAACATTTCATGATAACATCTCTTTATAAGTCTTATTAATTTTTTATATTTAATATTGCCTGATTTAACTCTAAAGAACCACTACAATATCTAATCCATATTAAATTGTGAAACACTCTACATAATTACCTTAAAAAATTATCCCAAAACTAAAACGATTTACAATTTTTTTTAACCAAATTTTGATTCAACAAATTGTGATTACTGCTACTCACCTTACAATGTGCAAATGGTTGGAGAGAGTAGCTTGTAAAATAATATTACCAAACATTAATGGAAAGAATTTGGTAAGAATTTTACACAGATATTTAAAGAAAACTTGCAATATAAAACAATATGATTTTCTTTTTTTTGGATGATTTTTGAACTTTATGTTTGAATAACATAGTTTAGAAGATCTTAGCAAACTCCACAGAAAAATGTTATGCCCTACCATAACCACTAATATAATAGACAATAAATATAATAGCCTGGAAAAAAATGGATAAACAATACATGCAAAAGTTATAAAATCGGGATAGATAATTGAAATTATATTATAGATTTTAAGAAAATAAAGGAATCGGATATATTTGAGAATTTTAAAGATACTAATTATTTTTATTGGAATAGAGACGGATGCCTTTTAAATAGTTACATTAAAGAAATATATGAGAAAAGCTATAAAATTTTAAAGAATTAAGCAGGTGAATGGAGACATTAAAATTTATGTGTTAAAATTATAATTATTAATTTATTTTTTTATTTTGATACTTTATATATGCATATTTGTTTTATATGGTATATTATTTTATTTGTCGTAAAGGTGACCAGGAATGATGACAAGAAGATATTACAACATTTAATCTTACTAAGGTTAAATGGCGCTTCTATACATAATAATAAATATTTAAAATATAATCAATTTAAATAATTGAGGTGAAAGTAATGTTTTTTTTAAAATAGATATATTATAGTATATTTAAAAAAGCAATACATGGTGGGGGGTGGAATATAAAAAACTACCTTTTTAAAATTAAACCATATTTTAAAAACTAACTCATACAATAAACTTAACTACTTTACGAATAAAGGGTAAACTTCTATTCTCAATTAACCAAGAGAACCTTTATTCATATTTCTCTAAAATATCACAGGGATTTGTCGAAATCACAAGTTTGATAGGTAGCCCCTGCACAAACGATGTGCCCTAAGGGTTTTTCAGGGGCTGAATCCATATATAGAGTCAAAAAACCAGTTTAAGTAAAACAAATCAAGATTTCACCTCAAAAATTTCCGTGAGATTCCAGCACCGGAAAATCCAAAAAGTCGCACTAAACACAACTTCGTTTCCAAGTCCTTTCCTCTATGTCAAACGGGTATTTTAATCACCCACTTTTCCAGGATAAACATCATATATGTTTTTCACCCAATTTTGAAGGATAAACCTCATATGAGGATTATTTGTGTGTGTGTGTGTGGTGTCTTATGATGCTTTTGATTATAGCTTTTGATATATGTCACAATTGAATATATGGGTGTGTGCTTTATGATGCATTTGATGTATGTTACAATTGAAATTTATAGTGGTGTTTCATAGATAGGTTTGGGCATTAACTTTTTGTAAATGAGACGACTAACAAGTTTGGAGAAAATTTACATTGTATTTATAACGTGATTTATTAATTTCGTTTTATATTTTGACAATGTAGTTGTAATGTAATTTATTTTCTTAAAAATTAATTAAAGAGGTAGATTTGTATAAATAGATGATTCATTGAAAATTTTGCAAGGAAATGATTGTATTAGTATGAAGAATTGAATGCATTGTGTGTGGAGTATGTTTAGGAGTTATAGAAGTTTTCAAACATGATCAAATGGAAGGAAATTGATGGATCATCTATTATATTCATGAAATTACAAGTGAGAAGGGATGTTTCTTGGTATGATTTTGTAAAAATATAATCAATGATGTTGCAAGCTAGTTGGTTCAATGTCCAAGCCATAAATTCTAACATGAATGAAATATTACTAGCATAAGTCAAAGACACCACATAAAAAATGCAGCCTAAATTGAAGAAAATGTTGAGATTGAGGAGGATTGACAATAATGCAGACAAAGTTGTTGTTTGGTATGTAAACCAAAGATGTTGAATTAAGGATGAACAACACTACACTCTCTAAAGATTTAAAGAAAAGTTGAGACCCATGTTAGGGTAGAAACGTTTGTCGAGAAATGCGAGTTGAGCTAGATAAAGTGACACCCTAATGGAAAGGCATTAGGAATTTATTAGCATTTTATTTATGAAAATAATGGAAATTAGGAGAAAAGAAAGGTGAAAGGTCACAGGTTGCATGTGAGGAGGAAAATAATGGAAAATGATAGAAAATGAAGAAAATAGAGGCCTCGTTAATAAAAATGCTTTTGAGGATTAGTGGGCAAGCTTGGTCAGTGATAAGTCTTGGTCAGTTTAGTGTTGGAGCTCTCTCATTTTCTCTCTCCTCATACTCTTGGATACTTAGAGTTCTCTTCGAGCACTCTTGGAGGGTGTGGCATACTTAGATTCTTGAAGCAAGAAGGCAAAGGAAGAGTAGGAAACCACAAGAAGGCATTGACATCAACAACTACATAAGATTTTCTTGCAGGTATACCAAGTTGCATGTATGATTTCTTCACTAGTTTGGCCATGCATGGCATATGCATTGGGGAGATAGATATTGTTATAATTCCAACATTAAATCATTAATCTGAGACTCGTAAGCTTCGAGGCACAAGAGCATGTAACACAGGATCAGAGCGTCTAATCTAAACTAACATCATGAAATCTGAAATCTATTCCTAAATTAAGTACAGAATTCCTATTCCTAATTTGAAACTAATCCATTGATAAAAACATGCTCAAGCAATACCAGTCACTGTTCAAAGAAACTAACTCTAATTAATCATAAATCAAGCGATAAAAATTACGATTCAAACGATTTTAATCTAAATGGAAATCTCAATCTAAATAATAAGATCTATTTAATCTAAGTACAAGAATCTTAAATCAATCAAGATTAATTTAAAATGATACCAAACTTATGCTAAATCTTAATTCCAACAAAATTCACTCTCATTCAAATGATCTTAAACTAAGACAATGGACAAACAAGACTTCAACTAATTTAATTCCCAGGATGCATAAAACAAACCAAATAAACATTCAAACTAAATTCTATGGCATCACTCTACAATTGCTTCAAAGGAAGCTAAGTAAACCAAGATTCTAATTGACATGCTTTCATATCTAAAAGACTGCAAAGTAAGAAACTACTTTATCCTTAGATTAGTTTAATCAAACTCAAGAGATCGTTCAAACATAAGCACATTTACTAATGATTCGATCAATAACTAATTACAATTATAATGAATTTCAAAACTAAACTACAACTCCAAACAATTATTTAATGGTCTTGTTGCATTGTTTTCAAATACTTGATTTCCAAAACACATTGTTACAAGAAATAATAGTGAATCAATAAGGTCCAGAATTGATTTCAATTCATATCTAAAATAAATAGAGTTATCGATCTCTTGTTTATCCAATTAAGAAGCACCTTTAAGTATTACAATTGTAAACCTGTAATAAAGGGAGTATTCATGCAATAAAATCATTGATCAACTCCATTCATTAGCTTGCAACGAGTTGGAGATGATACGTCTATTTAATTTCAAGGAAACAAATTACATCCTTGAGTAAAGAATCAGAATTATGAGATCTAATTAGCAAATGATTTCAAAATAAAATCCCTACGTTTAGATCTTGCCCAAATCCCAGGTCATATGAAGTCAATCAATAAACAATCTACTTTGCAAGCATTCTAAAAGATCTAAGCACACAACCCTCATTCAATTTTCCACGTTGACTGTGTTACATATTCAATTCAAAAATCCAAACCCTATGCTAAACGAAAGCTATTATAACCAAACTCAAGAAACCTTTCACAAAAATATTTACACTTCAACTTCAATTCAATCTTATTCTAATCATGCTAAGTTCCAGGACCATCGAACTCAACTACAACCGATATTTATTTCACTACTCCTGAGCATTCCTCACATAGGCATAATGTTACGAAACTCGATCTTGAATAGAAAACAACATAGGAAAAAACCAAATTCGGTGTTAATCTTCTGATATGGTAATTAACCCATGTATGTTCCAGATTAAGGATATTCTCAAACATTCTACGCTATGAAATCATTCATGCATTAGAAAGAATCACTCAATACACTCCCTTCTTGTCTTTTGATGATTGAGGAATGAGATCTACCACATTCGGTTCATATCTACGAAACATAGTAGAGGTTTTAAGTACAAAATAAAGATATTAATTCTGATATCTAAGTAGTAACTTTCTTAAGCAACCTTCACACTTTCAACTATTGATCAAATGTAATTCCTATTATCTATATTAACTGAAGAACTTGTTCCTAGGGTGTGTTGGGCCTTTTCTACTCTCGGAAAAAGTTTAAATTAATGCAATACTCTTTTAAAAATCAGGAACACATTAATACTTACAGCAGATGGAGTGCAGAATCAGATTTTTGTGTTATGGTTCAACAATCATGCATTTAAGCAAACTTCAACACAACTTCCATTGTATTCATAACGTAAACAATATTACATACAACCCTTCTAATTGCTATAGCCCGTTGCCACCAGCGTTCATGCAGAGAAAATCAATTTTATATAGAGTTATCAATGAAAACAAAGCATAACTATTTGACTATAAAAAGAAAATACAACATCATGCTAAAGGAGGTCGCATGCAATCTTTCGGAGATACTTCAAATGGGTGATGGTTGGATTCATCTTGATCATTGCATGGATGGAGGAACCATTTCCATGTTTAGCATAAAGAAATTAATCTAATCGTTTTCCTCCACGTGGACCCAAAACCGTCCAGAATCGAAACTGTTCAACGATTCTCTACTTACACAGGCACTAATTATGTACTCAAAATTTTTTTGAACATAACTTCTTGTTGGTGATGAATTTTGACAAACGGTATCTGGGTTGCATGAATGAGGGTATTTTGAACAAGCTCCAAGTCTCAGAATTTCGAGATTCTTTCCCATTTGATCACAAATTTGATATTTTCACCTACAATAATTCTACATTTCGTACTTAACATGTAGTAGCTAGTTTAATTGACTTGTGAGGAATTTCTGCAATGGAACTCTATGACAAATGAACTTATCCCAACCATCATTAGAAAATCATGTCAAAATCATATTTAATCGTTGAAAATTCAAGAAAACTAATGATAATTAACCATAAAGTGTAAGACATGAATTGGTGGTAAGTTGTGGAATTATGATATGAAATGAGTTAAAAATGTCGGAATTTAGGTTATGAAATAGCGGTATTGTGCAATAGAAAAATGGGCATATTCAAGGCCTAACAATATGCATGTGGATTCTTCGTCATGATTTGTCACTGGCATGGAGGATTGCCTAGATTGACAGTGGATTGCCAAGCCTTGTCTTTCCTGGATAGCCATGGTGATTGTGGGTTTAATTTCATTATTTTTTTTTGTTGGTTCTCATGTTTCCTTAGCTTGGGTTGATTTATTAGTTTCTAGAGCCTTGGTTGGACAAACAGTCTAGAGCCCTATAACATCTTGGGTTGAGTTACTAGTCCTAGACCCTTGGTTGGACAAACGCTTTGGAGCCCTTGGTGGGTTTAGTTACTAGTTCTGGAGCCTTGGATGGACAAGCAGTCTAGAGCCTAGCGGCAACTGTGGGTTGAGTTACTAGTCCTGGAGCCTTGGTTGGAACAAACAATCTAGAGCCCTAGATGGCTAGGATGGAGACCAATCTGGTGATGGTTTTGGTGATGTTTGACCGTGAGTTGGAATCACTGTTTGATGGGTTGAGGTGGATGGCCTCTAGAAGCCCTAGATGGGTTTTGATTGATGTGTTCTATTTCATGCTTGGAATATGGCACGAGGGTGAATGGATGAAGAGAGATTTGGCTCAGCCATTCTACGGTCAGGTGGAACCTGGTAGGCCCATCTCCGGTTGGTTCATTTCATTCATTAATGAGAAATTCATTCCCTTGATTTTCATGTGTAAAGGTACTAATGTATTTATGGATTTTATGGATAATTTGTATTTTTGTTCCTATTATGTTGGTTATATGCACATTTTATGACAACATTTATGTATGGCTCTCAACATGTTTTTGTAGAATTTATGCAAATTCTCTACAATCTACCTCTGAGATCTACGTAGAAAATCTAAATGTAGATTAACTCAATAATGCAATATACCAAAGCAAAATACTATAATCTACTTCTACTATCAAACTTGCAGAAGCTTAAAGATCGAGTTGAATCAAAGCTGAACACATATAACCATAAGAAGAAGAATCAATGCACATGAAACACAGAAAATACTCAAGGAAAAGCCTCAGCTAAAAACCCCACTATATGTATTATCATAGAAAGTGGAAATACATCAGGATTACACAAAGCCTTAGCTCTCACAACTAGCCAGCTCTCAATACAATCCTCCTAGATGCTAACAGGTAAACAAGGCTTCTCTCAAACCTTTTCCTCTGCCTTCCAAGCCTCCTATTTCCTTGCGCAGTTTTCCCTGGGTGATTCAGCTATTACCAAGTGTAACACTGATCACTCACACTGATATCACACCCTGTAAAACTGCACAATCCTCAAGGAACCTTTTCCTTGACTGCATGGATGACTTTCCTTTATAGGAAAACACATGCAACTAATAGTAACTTGTCCTTGATATTTATCTCAACTGGGTCATTCTTTGAATAGACATACATGAGTTATTCATGGGAGAATCTTCAGTTATTTGGAGTACACTACTTTGATGCATGCATGCATTAATTGACTGAACTCACAATTAGTTCCTCAAACTGTTTAGAACTAATTTAATTGAACTTAACTCAGTTAACTAAGCTAACTAATTACTGTTGAAAATAGCAAAAAGAAATGCTAAATATAGAAGTGCTAAAAATATCATTTCTATAAATAGCATTTTGGGATACCTTCTTATTTTAGTTAGTCCCTAAACTAAAATAGAGAAGTAAAATTCAAATTTGTTCTTAGCAGTTGTTTTATTAATAATTAATTAATTTGTCTTGAGTTAATTAGTTGGAGAAAATTAAACATGAAGTATATGTGAAGATATGTGATAGTTTCTCCATTGATTGAGGAATTTATCCCTTAGTTAAGGGGATGAGGATGAGTTGTACCTTGAGTTGTAATTAGTTAGCTCAATTAACTTAGTTAAGCCCAGTTAGATTAGTTCTAATAGTTTGTAGAATTAATTGTGAGTTCAATTAGTTAATGCTTGCATGCATGTAACTACTACACTTCAGATAACTAAATATTCTCTTAAATAACTCACGCATGTCAGTTCAGTCAGAGACCCAATTGACATCAGATGGTGGGACAATGTACTATCAGTTGCAGGAATATTCCTTGGAGGATATCTCTTGCATGCATAGGAATTCATTCCTTAGAGGTTGTGCAGTTACTTCTTCAGTTTAGTGAGTGTGTGATGAGGCCAATTCACACAGGTGGCATCACTGGACCCCAAGGAAAAATACGGAAGGAAATAGGAGGCTTGGAGGGCTGAGGAAAGGCAAATGTGTTGTCTATTCAGTCTGTGAGCTATAATTGTTTGATTGTACTGAGAGCTGGATAGCTTTTGAGCTAAGGCTTTGTGTAATTTGGACATATTTCCACTTGTCTGATAATACAGAGATTGAGGTTTTAGGCTGAGGCTTTCCCCGGGGTATTCTTCTGTGTTCATGTGTGTATGCTTTCTCTTCATCTGTTATATGTGTTCCATTTGATATTTCTCATAATCGATTAAGCTTCCGCAAAGTTTGTTGTAGAAGTTGATCTAGTATATTGCTTTAGTACATTGCATTATCAGTGGATCTACAGGTAAAATTTCTACATGGTATCAAAGAAAAGAACAATATACAAGAAGGGAGAAGTATGAAGTTTAGAGTTCCTGATTATAGAAATCGAGTTCTTATCACATCTCAATTTCATCAATGGTGGTCAACAGTTTGAGACTTGAGTATGCCCTTGATGGCAGCTCAAGTTATATAGCCTGGAAGGATCGCATGGAAGTGGTATTAGAGGAAAACAGGTTAAAGGACTTCATTGATCAAGAAGTCCCCAAGCCTGCAGCAACTAGTGCCCAAGAATTGGCAGAATGGAAGAAATGTGTGGCTAGAGCAAGGAGAATCCTCCTGGAGGTAGTTCAAGACCACATTGTCTCAAGCCTCCATGGGAAGGACACATCATTTTCGATATGGAAAACATTAAAAGATCTATATCAGAATAGCAGTGATCAAAGGAAGTTGGCGCTGAAAGACAAGCTTCAGAAAATCAAGTGTGAAAAGGGCGACATGATCTCTACATTCCTGAACAAGCTCACCACCTGCAAGGATGAGCTTGGAAGTGTAGGGATCACGACCGCTAATGACAACATGGTGAGTCTAGCACTCCTCAGTCTTCCTAAGAGCTGGCATAGCTACCAAGACTCGGTAAATGGAAGAGAGAAACTACCAGATTGGGAACGACTTTGGTCAGATCCGAGGAAGGAGGAGATAAGGAGAAGCACCAGAGATGGATCTTCATCAAAACAAGATTATGAAGAAAATCTAGCCCTAGCGAGTAAGGCTAGGAAAGGGAAAGGGAAGGCGTCCCAATCCAAATATTCCCATGGTGGGAAGAAGTTTGACAAATTGAAGGTGCTATGCTTTCATTGTCATGAAGTGGGCCATTATGCTACGAATTGTCCACAAAAGAAATCCAAGAAGTGATCCTCGAAGGGATCAAATGGTGAGGCTCTTGCTTCACAGATTGAATTTGATTTCTCTCTTATCGCATGCATGGTTTCATCCATGGTGGGATGTGTTTGGTACCTGGACAGTGGAGCTTCGTTCCACATGTCGGGTGACAAGAATATTTTTAGTACATTGGAGGAGAAGGATCTCCAGATGCGAATTGAGATGGGCGATGATGGAAAGTATCGTGTCTCAGGTGAAGGTATGGTTGTGTTTCAAAGGGAGCATGGAGCTCCTTTCACTCTAATGATGTCAAGTATGTACCAGGTCTGAAGAAGAATCTTATGTCCATTGCTATGCTAGAAGATAAAGCCTATGATGTAGTCTTTAGTAAAGGAAAGGTATTCCTGAGGCATATTGGCACCGGACAGACCAAGTGAATTGGGATTCAAGTAAATAATCTCTACAAGTTGGAGGTAGACCACTACGCTACGTTGAATTCCAAAGCTAAGTTGGTGCAAAGCCAAGATGTTGGTGAGCTATGGCATAGAAGACTGGGCCACTTGCACCATGGAGCCCTAAAGATCATGCAGCAAATTTCTACCGGACTGCCCAAAGGAGAAACTAGAGAAAACAGATACATGCAAAGGGTGTACCCTGGGTAAGTATGAAAAATATTCCTTTCAAGATCGGGACAGTAGAGCTGGAGAAATCCTGAAGCGAGTTCACTCAGATGTATGTGGACAATTCTCTACAGCCTCCACTGCTAAACAAAGGTACTATGTTATTTTTATTGATGATTTTTCTCATAAATGTTGGATCTACTTTATGCAAAAGAAGGATTATAATTTCTTGAAGTTTTGTGAGTTTAAAGCCTTGGCAGAGAAAGAATCTGGAAATAAAATAAAAGCCTTGTGAAGCGACAATGGTGGGGAGTATGTCTCCTAGCAGCTTAAGGACTTCTGCGCTGCAAAAGGAATTAAACGGGAGCTGACGGCACCCCATAACCCACAACAGAATGGGGTGGCCGAAAGGAAGAACAAATCAATAGTGGGGGCAGATCGAGCGATGTTGCATGATCAAAGCCTACCACTTCATTTGTGGCTTGAGGCATGCAATACAACAATATACTTACAGAACAAAAGTCCTCATTGTATCTTGGGGATGAACGCACCAATGGAGGCCTTTTCCGGGAAGCAACCAGATGTGAGTCACTTTTGAATCTTTGGATCATCGGTTTACTGCCATGTGACCAAAGATACCCGGAAGAAGCTAGATCCAACATCTGAGTTGGGGATACTTGTGGGCTACACAGATACACCCCACAAGTACCGGGTGTTTCTGCCCGCTAGTCAGAGGACAGTCGTGTAGGGATTTGAAGTTTGACGAGCAGAAAACCATGCGAGTCTCCCTTGAGAGGGAGCTCAAGTTGCATGTAGAGGAGGAAATTTTGGTTCCAAAGGAGGAGTAGCCTTATGATGATGCGAAGCAACCGCATGCAGAGGATCCAGGAGTGGAGATATCCACTCATGGAGAGTCTTCCAGAGATGGGAGGAAATGCACAAGGGAAGATGACAGGTTGACGCTAGATGCACGAGAGAATGTGGGTCAGCCATCCTCTCAGTGCAAATAGAGGAGATCTCCTGAGCGATACACTAGTTACATGGCCCTAGTTGGGGAGTGTGTAGCGACCGAACCTTCTTCTTTCGAGGAGGCAGTGCAGCAACTAGTCTGGGTTGATGAAATGGTAAAGGAGTATGACTCTATCATACTGAATAGTGTGTGGGATGTTGTCCCTAGTCCTGGGGACATGTCAGTAGTGAGTTCCCGATGGCTTTACAAGTTAAAGCAGGTAGCTGATGGCAGTGTTGAGAAACACAAGGCAAGGTTCGTTGCCCATGGTTTCTCACAGGTCGAGGGGATCGACTACAACAAGACCTTTTGTCCTATAGCAAGGTACTCATCTATCAGATTGATGCTGGCACTATCAGCTCATATGGGTTGGAAGATCCATCAGATGGATGTGAAGATGACATTCCTCAATGGGAAGATTAAGGAAGAGATGTACATTGAGCAGCCGAAAGGATTTGAGACCTTCGATCATGAGTCGCATGTTTGCCGACTCAAGTGAGCATTTATCGGCTGAAGCAAGCACCCCGTGCTTGGTACACTAGGATCGAAAACTATTTCACCGGGTTGGGATTCATGAAGAGTGAAGCAGATGCGAACCTTTACCACATCATGGTAGAAGGTAAGCCATTGATAATTGTTCTTTATGTTGATGATCTAATTTTGACAGATGATGATCAGTTGATCAAGTCTTGCAAGGAGGACCTTGCAAGAGAGTTTGAGATGAAAGACGTGGGTCTCATGCACTACTTTCTAGGCATGGAAGTGTGGTAGAAAGATGGGGATGTATTTGTGTCTCAAGGCAAGTATGCCAATGAGATACTCAGGCAGTTCCACATGGAGAA
>APFE030147784.1:53541-65177 GCA_000404065.3 Pinus taeda
ATAATCCCTTTCTTGTTGAGAGGGAGTGTTGAAAATAGCAACAAGAAATGCTAAATATAGAAGTGCTAAAAATAGCATTGCTATAAATAGCATTTCGGGATACCTTCCTATTTCAGTTAGTCCCTGAACTAAAATAGAGAAGTAAAATTCAAATTTGTTCTTAGCAGATGTTTGATTAATAATTAATTAATTCATCTTGAGTTAATTAGTTGGAGAAAATCAAACATGAAGTCTATGTGAAGACATGCAACAGTTTCTCCATTGATTGATGAATTTATCCCTTAGTTAAGGAGATGAGGATGAGTTGTACCTTGAGTTGTAATTAATTAGCTTAGTTAATTGAGTTAAGTCCAGTTATATTAGTTCTAATAGTTTGTAGAATTAATTGTGAGTTCAGTTAGTTAATTCTTGCATGCATGTAACTACTGCACTTCAGATAACTGAATATTCTCTCATAAATAACTCATGCATGTCAGTTCAGTCAAAGACCTAGTTGAGATGAGATGGTGGGACACTATACTATCAGTTGCAGGAATATTCCTTGGAGGATATCTCTTGCATGCAGATGGAATTCATTCCTTAGAGATTGTGCAGTTACTTCTTTATTTTAGTGAGTGTGTGATGAGGCCAATTCACACAAGTGGCATCAATGGACCCTAAGGAAAACTACACAAGGAAATAGGAGGCTTGGAGGGCTGAGGAAAGGCATATGTGTTGTCTATTCAGTCTGTGAGCTATAATTGTTTGATTGTACTGAGAGCTGGATTGCTTCTAAGCTAAGGCTTTGTGTAATCCAGACATATTTCCACTTGTATGATAATACAAAGATTGGGGTTTTAGGCTGAGGCTTTCCTCGGGTTATTCTTCTGTATTCATGTGTATGCTTTCTCTTCATCTATTATATGTGTTTCATTTGATTTTGCTCATAATCGATTAAGATTCCGCAAAGTTTGTTGTAGAAGTAGATCTAGTATATTGCTTTAGTACATTACATTATCAGTTGATCTAGGTGAAATTTTACACAACGCAAATATAACTCAACCTTATCTCCTTAATTAATGGATAACTTCGTTAATTTAAGGGATAATTATTGCATGACTTCACAAAGACTTCTAGCTTGAATTTATCCAACTAATTAACTCAATAGAATTAATTAATTATTTTCAAGCAGCTGGTGAGACTAATTTCAAATTTTAATTCACAATTTTAATTCAAGGACAAATTAAAATTGGAATATACTGGATGCTATTTTTAACATTTCTATTTTTAGCATTTCTTGTTGTTATTTTCAACATTCCCTCTCAATAAGAAAGGAATTCAACTCGATCATGATCATGAACCTTTGAAATGTCATGCATGCAACACTTCTCTCTAGTGTTGTTGCTCCAAAAAAAAAAACATCCAACCTGAATCAATATGATGCATCTGTCATCAAAGTATCTTACTGTTATTGCCTCTTTCAACTTAAAACTCTGCACCTCTGCGCTCTTCAGTATCTGACTGCTCTAGCCTCTGTCACTTTGATCTCTAACTGCATCAATCTCATTGATTCCTCCTGCTACTATGTACTTTGGGCTCTCGTAGCAAGGTACGATCCATGAGATAAAACCTCTCAATGAACCCTGCCCAATTTTAGCTTTCTTGGAACTATCACTTCACATCCACCCACCTCACATCTAGAAGTATGGCTGCATGTTATCCCTCTACCGATATGGCTCAAAATTTCCCCCTACTGGAGGTCTTTGCATGAGTGGATTCCTCCACTTGGTCTCCTCTTAGCATCTCCAATTGTGGCTCTTCCACAATTGTCTGAGACTTCTTCTGGGACTACATGTTGAGCGGTAATTTACTCTCCCTCTCAACCACCAAGTATCTAACCTTTGCCTTGCTCCTCAAGGCTTTGCATGCATCTTGTACTTCAAGTGCATATAGGTTCTTGGCTAGCACACCAATATGTTTCATCTTTCCCGTCGTCATGAATTTTTCTGGAAAAAGAGTTGATTTTAAATCAGCGATATCTCCCTCATCCGAACTCCGATTCAGCCAATTGTTTTTTTGAATTTAGGTATTTTTTTACAAGGAATCCAGATCTGCTATTTGTTTCTGAAAATTTTGCACAAAAAAATTAAAATATGCTCTGCAAGCTCACGGTCCAATTTTTATTTATTTATTTATTTATTTTATTTATTTTATTATTTATTTTTTCATTTCGAATTCTCTTCTCTGTATATTGTTCACTGCTCCGATAAACCTGGCTCCAATACCGTGTATAATTTCTACAAATTCTCTACAAATCTACCTCTGAGATCTATGTAGAAAATTTGACTGTAGATTAACTCGATAATGCAATATACCAAAGCAAAATACTATAATCTACTTCTACTATCAAACTTGCGGAAGCTCAAAGATTGAGCTGAATCAAAGCTAAACACATATAACCATAAGAAGAAGAATCAATGCAAATGAAACACAGAAAATACACAAGGGAAAGCCTCAGCTAAAAACCCCACTATCTATATTATCATAGAAGGTGGAAATACATCAGGATTACACAAAGCCTTAGCTCCCACAGCTACCAACTCTCAATACAATCCTCCTGGATGCTCACAGGAAAACAAGGCTTCTCACAAACCTTCTCCTCTGCACTCCAAGCCTCCTATTTCCTTGCACAGTTTTCCCTCGATGATCCAGCTGTTACCAAGTGTAACACTGATCACTCACACTAATCTCACACCATGTAAAACTGCACAGTCGTCAAGGAACCTTTTCCTTGACATCATGGATGAGTTTCCTTTGTAGGAAAACACATGCAACTGATAGTAACTTGTCCTTGATATTTAGCTCAATTGGGTCTTTCTCTGAATAGACGTGCATGCGTTATTCATGAGAGAATCTTCAGTTATTTGGAGTACACTAGTTTGATGCATGCATGCATTAACTGACTGAACTCACACTTAGTTCCTCAAACTGTTTGGAACTAATTTAACTGAACTTAACTCAGTTAACTGAGCTAACTAATTACAACTCAAATATAACTCAACCTTATCTCCTTAATTAAGGGATAACTTCATTAATTTAAGGGATAATTGTTGCATGATTTCACAAATACTTCTAGCTTGAATTTCTCCAACTAATTAACTCAAGATGAATTAATTAATTATTTTCAAGTAGCTAGTGAGACTAAATTCGAATTTTAATTCACAATTTTAATTCAAGGACAAATTAAAATTGGAATATACTGGATGTTATTTTTAGCATTTCTATTTTTAGCATTCACTGTTGTTATTTTCAATAGTTTTTTATTGTATGTGAATGGATAATGTGCTTATGACCTAATAGATGATAATGCAGCAAATGGCATGAGGGAACAATGGTTCATAACGATTCTCAGATAAGTATGAGATCCCTACACTTAATTCTATTATTTACACCTGTAGATTGCATGTCGAGGATATGTTTGACGAAATGCTTGTCATGGCTAGTAGGGATCCAGTCAAGGTCTTGACCAATTATTTTCTTTAGCACTTACATTTCCATGTTACTTTACTGATTTGAAGAGATCGATAAGTTTTGGGCAATGTCCTAGGCTCTGAGCTTGAGAAAGTGGGTCAAATCTTGGGGTCACTGGCACAACACTGATAATTTTGGTCCACAGTTGTTGGCAGACAGTCTTGTGAGAGTGAATTTAGGTTGTTGGTCGCTCCCTTTCCCATAGCATGAGAGCGACTATGGCCCAAGAGACCTAAAAAATAGTGGGACCCATGGACAGGCTTTATGAGTGGTTAACTTGTCCTTTGATGGTTCTGTTGATGATGTTGGATGTTTATATGGTGTGTTTCCATTGATTCCACTTCCTAAAGGTAACTTAGGAGGTTGAATCATATCATAGTGGCCTCTTGTCACATATTTACCCTGGTTGGTCGGTTGCTTGGGTAGATGTGGGAGGAGGGTGTTATAGAGTGGTATTAGAGTGTGGTTGCACTCTCTTTGGGCTATGTGTTGATCATGCTTTCATGTTGGATGCATATGCATTCCTTGTGCATGTAGTCCATGTTGCATTTGCATGATGTTGATCTTGGTTGTAGTGATGCCGCCATGTGAAGGTTGAAGGTGTTGTCATGGAGTATGTATTCATGTGTTTATGGTTGATTATGCATTGTTATGCACATCAGTGTTCACATGTTATCAAATGCACATGAGGTGGTTGTTGTTGTCATTCATGAGGCCATGGTTTTTGAAGTTGATATGTTCATGCTAGAATGGTGTGTATATGGTTTTTTACTGATGTGTTATATGTATATATGAAGTTGTTATGCATGTATGGTCTTGGTTATATTTATGTATTAATAGTAGGTCAAATATGCCTTGTAAAGTCATTGTATGCAATCTAGGTCATCATGATGTTATTGGTTGTTATGATGCTAATGTGTTGAATGAGGTAAAGTAGGAGATGCAAATCATCAAAGTGAAGTTGCAATATTGGACCCTGAGGCGAGACAATGTCATCATACTCATAGTCATCAGACATCAGATATGTACTTGAGTGTAGTAGGTGATATGATGACATGTACTAGGTGTTGCAACCGATCCGGTGTGTGTACAAAAGAACAAAGGTAGAAGTAAGGTTCGATGAAGGATAAGTATCGGTATTGTATTTTCGGTTTTACTATGCATATGATTTATGATTTTGGTCTATGATGATTACATGTGATCTCTGATTCTGGTTTAATGTGATTTATGATTTTGAACTATGATGGTTATGTTTTGAGCTAACCCAATGTGATGTTTTATACATGATGCTAGTTTGACTTGTTGTGACAAGAAGTGGACATAATTGCAAATTTACCTTATTGATGAGCTACCAATGAGATATGATGTGAATTTATTTCAATTTATTTTAAATCTATTGGAAGTTATGTGCTTGGTATAGGAATGCATGAAATGCCCGATTGGGTGATTGAAATCAACTGCAAGAATTAGCAACAACAGTAAAGGAATTGGAACATGCTACAACATGCTGGTAAAGCACTTCAGGAACAGGGCCATTGTGGGACACTCATACCCAATTGTGTCCATTGATTTTCATGATGGTTTTGAGGCAAGGATATTCCTTGGTTTTTGTATCTTCCGATGAGAGGAAGCCTTGCCAAGGGATGGACTGTCCGGGATAAGGGTTCCAGTGGAACTTGGAAGGTGAGTGACTACAAAAGGGTTGACCGGATTTCCTGAGGACTATGTAGTAGAGAAGGGAAGGTCGGGGCTGGATTTGTTTTGGTCATTAGCATTTCCAGATAGAATCAAATGCACATTGGGGGTGCGCCCTGGAACAATAGCCACTAACTGTTCACTAAGAGGACAAGTGGTGCTATATTGTAGCGTTGGACATTGGATGCAGCTTTGACTTTGACTGGGGATTCTAGACTTCCTGGGAAGGATTTTAATCCTAGTATTACTTTGAGGGTGGAGGTGTGAGCCGCTAGATTCCCTTGTTGCGGATGCATGCATTGTATCTTTTATTTACTGGTTGAGAAAATGTGTTATGCGTATATTATTGTAAATATTGTATCGATTTGGATTTATAAAGCTCCATAGAAAGTATGGTTATTTGTAGGTTGAAGAAAATGTGTATGTGTATATGTGGTTATTGTAAATACCGTAATGAGCTGTGTTCTAAAGCTCCACTATGCGGTATATTGTCATGTTGTCATGATGTTTTGTTTTAGTAGATTGTCATTATAAATACCGCAACGACATGTGTTATAAAGTTCCGTGGGCAGCATGTTTGTTTTCAGTGGTCTTGTTGGTTATATGTGTCACTAAACACCAACGACGATGTTTGCCTAAGGGGTAGGGTTCTGTAACAACCCTATTAAATTTACATTTAAAAATTTATAAAGTCATGGTGATGGGATATGTATTCTAAGCTGAATGGTGGGGAAAACATCCTAGTGGGTGTTCATTTTGTTGTTTATGGCTAATGCAATTGGCAAAGGCAATAGAAAAGGCTTTGGAAAGGCATGAGGCATTTATTAGCATTTTATTCATGAAAATAATGGAAATTAGGAGAAAATGAAGGTGAAAGGTCACAAGTTGCATGTGAGGAGGAAAATGAAGGAAAATAATGGAAAATTAACAAAATAGAGACCTCATTAATAAAAAGGCTTTTGAGGATCAGTGGGCAAGCTTGATCAATGTTAAGACTTTGTCAATTCAGTGTTGGAGCTCCCTCATTTTTTCTTTCTCTCTCTCATACTCTTGGATACTTAGAGTTTTCTTGGAGCACTCTTGGAGGGTGTAGAATACTTGGATTCTTAGGGAAGCGAGGAAAAGTAAGAGCAGGAAAGCACAAGAAGGCATCGACATCAGTAACTACATAAGCTTTTCTTGAAAGTACTGAGTTGCATGTATGATTTCTTCACTAGTTTGGACATGCATGGCATATGCATGTGGATTCTTGGTCATTATCTATCATTTCCATGGAGGATTGCCTGGATTGACAGTGGATTGCCTAGCCTTTCCATTTCATGGATATCCATGTTGATTGTGGTCTTAATTTCATTATTTTTTTTGTTCTCATGTTTCCTTAGCTCGGGTTGAGTTATTAGTTCCTAGAGCCTTGGTTGGACAAACACTCTTGAACCCTGTAACAACTTGGGTTGAGTTACTAGTCCTGGAGCCTTGGTTGGACAAATGATTTGGAGCCCTTGGTGGGTTGATTTACTAGTCATGGAGACTTGGTTGGAAAAATGCTTTGGAGCCCAATGACACCTATGGGTTGAGTTACTATTCCTAGAGCCTTGGTTGGAACAAACGCTTTGGAGCCCTTGATGGCTAGGATGGAGACCAATCTGGTGATGGTTTTGGTGATGTATGACCATGAGGTGGAATCACTATTTGACGGGTTGAAGTGGATGGCCTCTGGAAGCCTTATATGAGTTTTTATTGATGTGTTATGTGAGATCCCACATTCATTCTTGAAATACAGCACGAGGGTGAATGAATGAAGAGAGATTTGGCTCAACCATTTTATGGTTGGGTGGAACATGGTAGTCCCTTTTTCGGTTGATTCATTGCATTCATTAATGAGAAATCCATTCCCTTGATTTTCATGTGTAAAGGTATTGATGTATTTATGGATTTGATGGTTGATATGTTTATCTTATTTCTGGTCCTATTATGGTGGTTATATGCACATTTTATGACAACAACTATGTATGGCTCTCAGCATGTTTTTACTTGTATGTGAATGGATAATGTGCCTATGACCTAATAGATGATAATGCAGCAAATGGCATGAGGGAACAATGGTTCATAGTGATTCTCAGATAAGTATGAGATCCCTACACTTAATTATGTTGTTTACACCTGTAGATTACATGTCAAGGATATGTTTGACGAAATTTCTATCATGGCTAGTAGGGATCTAGTTAAGGTCTTGAACAAGTATTTACTTTAGTACTTTTATTTCCGTGTTACTTTACTAATTTGAAGAGATGGATTAGTTCTGGGCAGTGTCCTAGGCTTTGAGCTTTAGAAAGAGGCTTAAATCGCGAGGTCGTTGGAACTACACTGGCAATTTTGGTCCACAGTCGCTGGCAAGCATGCATGCGAGAGCGACTTTAGGTTGTTGGCCATTCCCTTGCCCATAGCATGAGAGCGACTATGGCCCAAGAGACCTAAAACAATAGTGGGACCCAAGGACATGTTGTCTGAGTGGTTAACTTGTCTTTTGAGGGTTATGTTGATGATGTTGGATGTATGTATGGTGTGTTTCCATCGGTTCCACTTCCTTAAGGTGAATTAGGAGGTTGAATCATATCACAGTGGCCTCTCGTCGCATGTTTACCTCGACTGGCCAATTGCTTGGGTAGATGTGGGAGGAGGGTGTTGCATCTATTTACTTTTACTAGTGCAAAATAGTTAATAATCAAGTTATCGGTCTATAGCTCAAAATCTCACCTTGACAAGGAGCAATCAAAATTGTATGGTCAAAAACCAACTAGCTAAGTGTGCTAGCTACTTCTAGTAACATTTGTCCTCCTCTGTCTCTTACTCTTTTGACCCTTGTCGATAACCACTTTATTTGAGCTTTTGGCTTTATTTTATCTCTTTGAGCTCGTAGTCTTATCTTGGTTTATGATCAGGTCCTTCTAAGGAGTTTGTCTACATCTATGACCTCCTTTGCTAGCTCAAGATTCTATTTCAACTTTATGTTTAGTCTCATTTTGTTCCATGGCTTGATGTGGGGTCTTTTTACACCTTTAAACATCGCTCCCAAGGTGGGTTCCTTCTCCATTAGTGTCTACTCAGCTTTGGGCTCAATCATTTTTCCCTTAGTTTTCTTTGTTTTCTTGATGTTTGTAGGTAGGTTTTTAGTGGGAGGAGGGGTATCCTTCATTTTCTTTAGCCTATCGATTTTCTTGGTATAAACCCTGGGTAATTTAGGAACCAAAGGAGGGATTGTTTCTTCCTTTTTTTGACTCATTGTCTATACAGATAATGTCCTATGATATGAGGTCCCATGTTCAGGATTTTGTGGCTAATTAAACTTCTTTTTACTACCCTTCTTATTACCCCTCTTTGGTTTTACAGGATGAAGTTCAAACCCCCCACAAACAAAAAGTGCTCCTAGGTCCTTCTAGTGTTTTTTAATTGGCTTTCAATTAACAATTTTATTAGATCCTTATAATATATGAAGTGAAAGGACACATTTGTTCTTGCTTTGAATCTAGTCAACATATGTTTCAGGATTTCCAACAGAAATAAGGGGTATTGATTTTCAACTGTGTTGTGTGAGCCAAAAATTGGAAGTGATAAAGATTGAATCGATTGTAGCGTCCTTCGCAGCTAACATATGACTAGGTGATTCACAAGAGACAATGTCGTTCATCTTTTAACTAGGACCTTTACACCCCTGAATGCCAATTCATTTCTTTAAATTCATCCTTTAGAAAAAAGGGAACATCAATGCTAGTTAAAACATGACTTCTAAACACTCTCTCTCTGTTTGTAGACAAACATGTGACTTCAACAATCAACTCCTCTATCACCTAAAAATTAATTCCCCCAATAATCACCTGCTGACCATCGAAACCTTGAACAAATGTGTTGGCGCCTTCGTCATGGTGACTTGCAAAACGATTGAAAAATGCCTCCCATCCGACTTGCCTAAACCATCGTTGGATCTAAGGATAAAATTTGAGTAGCTTTGGTTCCTTAGGCTCGCTTCTATTCAATTTTCCACTCCTTCCCATATTTCTCATCGCCAATCAAAAAACAAGAAACATGATCGTGATTTGATCCTCGATCTCTGGGGAACATTTAACAATTCGTCTTCATTTAGCATAAGAAAACAACACCTCAATCATGGGTTATACATGTATTACTAAATGGGGTAACTTATTCTAGAATGTGTCAAGTTGCTCATCATTATAACGAACTGACATTTAATTTGAAAAACCCTTACCATTCAATCATAACTTTAACCCATATTACTTCTTGGCGGTGGTATCCCTCAACAAATCACGTGACCGCACCATACGAATCATCAACACGTGTTTGATCAATGTTTCCCCTCTGCTGATGTGTAATCTATTAGCGCATTATAAGACAAAATTGTAATTTCTCCTTTTGGCATTGATACCCTGAATGTCAACGCATTTCTCTTTATTATTATTTTCAAACACATGATAACGCTAACACTCCCATTATTAGTGCTTTAATCGTGTTTATTACAAATTAGCGCTGCACATTGTAAGCACATTACAAATTAAAAATTAAAAATGTGATAGCATAACCTCTTAGCTTCCTTGTAATTATACTACTTCTTTTTCTACATAATCATAACTATCTTTTCATATTATTTTATAATTTATAATTTTTTTAATTATAATCTAAATTTTAGTTTTTGCATTTTTTAAATATGCCTTTTTTAACATAAAATAAATACACATTTTCTAACATATATCCAATCCACTTATACCAACTCCCATCTTATTAGTTAAAAATGTCAAATAAGAAAATATATATTTTATTATTATGTGAACGAGATATATATTTTGTTGTTAAGAAGTATTTTATTATATATACACACGAACTATTTAAAATAATTGTGGAAAAAAATGTTAATACTTATTATATATATTCAGATTTTAATTATTAAATTGTAAAAAATATATTATTACAAGTATATATTCTTTGCTTGCCCTAAACATTTTCACATAAAAAGTAAATAAATATACTTTATTCCTTAAATAAAAAAATTTAAATACATATTCTTGGCTCCATCATTAGGCTCCAAATGTGATATGTTCATTTCAATAACATTAAGTCTATTAGACCAATGGTTTTTAGCTAGAGTGGTTGGGATTGTGGCTTGCCATCCCATCTACCTAAGTTGAAGTCTTAGGCATGGTTTAGCCTCTATCAATTAGACTCAAGGAATAGGTAGCCGAGAGAGTTTTCAATCCACATGGTCATTCCTCCTTTAAATCTCAAAATCTAATCAAATTAATAAAATGTTATACTTGGTGCTATTATAACATAGAGCTCATAATTTCCCATGGTATTTATCAAATTTAAAATAAATAACACCTTAATACATATCTTAAACTTTTCTTTCTTATAATTTATGAATTATCATTTGTTTTTTTAATAAATAAATTATTAATTATAATTATTCTATTTCATTTTTTTTAAACATCACATTAAAAAAATATCAACATTTAATTATTTATATGAAAATAGTTTATAATAATGAACTTACATATTTATTAATTTATAATTTTTTATAATAATTAAATATATTTTAATAATTAAAATTGAATATTATTTTTCCACAAATACAAAAAAAATTATCAAAATTTAATAAAAAAGTTCATCTATCATAATGTGAGTATTGGCAATAGTTTCCTAATAATTTATTTACTGAGCTTAATTATGTGAATATATTGATTTCAGGGCACTCTTCCACTAAGTGCTTCATCCTCCTTATAAAATTTCTTAATAAATTTAAATTTATAACATTAATCTTACATCCTCTGGCAATGTCCTTTCCCTGACCATAGTGTTTTTACTATTATCACGGGGAGAAATTTCTCACAAAATAAATAAGGAATTGCCAGAAGTGATGAATGAGTAATTACTGGAAGTGACCTTCACAATAAGTTTCCAAAAGATATAATAATTATTTATAAGATATAATAATTATTTATAAACTAACTATTTTGATAAGGGTGGAAAAAACTAATATATTAAATATTAAAAAAAATATTATTGATATTTTATGATTTTATGTCATTAACCTGTAACAAAAAATCAATAAATTTGAATTTCTCCCACAAGTTTCATTACATCTCCTTTCGCCGCCCATAGCGTTTCTATTACTGTCACGGCAAAAGTACATCAGAAAATTCTGAGGAAGTGAATAAGTAATTGTTAGAAGTGATGCCAGAAGTGACCTTCACCGTACACTCCCTTTTAAATGTTTATCATGGTTTTTAGATATATGGCATGTATTGCCACCATACACAATGACTTTTTAAAAAGATAAGAAATGCAAAAAAAATTCATTGGAATTTTAAGAGTTATAATAATGTTATAATGTTAATGATATTTATACAAGATTTAAAATAGAA
>APFE030147784.1:66804-78921 GCA_000404065.3 Pinus taeda
ATTAAATAATTTTATTTTATATTAAGAGATAAAGTGTATATATAGCTTTTTTCCATACTTCTTGACTAGGAGCTTCTTCCAATGTAGATGGTTATGCTTTAATAAGTCTTGTCATGTATGCAACATATCCAAAATATATCTTCAACTTTTTGCTTTCTCTACAGGTTCCTTTCACAACTCCATGCCCTTCAACATCTTCAAGAGTAGATTTTAATCAAATTGGCCTCTTCCTTGTGCTCGGTATGACCACAAGTTGAATAGGCTCACTTGGTCATTCTTCTTCTTCTTGAATTGTAGAAGGGTTGTCAGGTTGTACTTTTTCTTCTTCAAATATAGGTAGATCTTCGTCATTAGAATCAATAGAAATATCCTTCGATCTTTTGTAGGCTTGATTTTCATCAAATATAACGTCCCTGATTACTTCAATGTGTCTCTCTTCTTTCATGTAGACTTTATATGCCTTTGAGGAGAGACTATAGCCAATGAAGAACCCTTTCATGCTTGTATAATCTAGTTTCTTTCATTTTTCCTTTGGAATGTAGATGTAGGCAAGACTCCCAAAGATTCAGAGATGGTCCACACTTAGCTTCTTCCATGTGAATGCTTCCTTAGGTGTCATATTTTCAAGAATTCTATGAGGACTTCTATTTTGAATATATATGGCTGTCATTGCTACTTCTCCCCATAGAAATTTTGGTAAGTCTTGATCAAGGAGCATTGTCCGTACACCTTCTTCAATTGTCCTATTCTTTCTTTCAACCACTCCATTTTGTTCAGGATAATAGGAAACAATAAGCTCCCTCTTAATTCCTACTTCTTTAAAATATGCAATCAATTCTTTATGTGTATTCCCCACCATTGTCGGATCTCACAGTCTTTACTTTTATTTCAGTTAGGGTTTCCACTTCACATCTAAACTCCTTGAATTTCTCAAATACTTCATCCCTTTTCTTGAGAAGGTAGAACCATGTCTTTCTATAATGATCATAAATAAATGTTACATAGTAAATATGACCTCCAAGTGATTTTTCAGACATGGGCCCACACACATTAGAATATATGAGGCCTAATATTTCTTTAGACCTTGTTTCACTATTTGAAAATGGTTTTCTTGTATGTTTTCCCAAAGATCACCCCTTGCAAACTCCTTCACGGTTTTCTTTGATATTGGGGATGCCATGAACTAGATGTTTAAGATTGGGAATGACCTTGTAGTGAAGATGACCATATCTTTTATTCCATAGTTCAATGGGATTGATTTCCATATGAAGTGGGGCTTGAGGAGGTGGTGTAATGACTCTATACAAGCTTCCTTCAAGAACTCCAAGAACCCTAGATTTATCAATACTTGAATATTTTCCCCAAACCAAGACCTTTCCATCATCAAAAGCAACTCTATCCCCTTTATATTTTAAGCAAGAAATTGAAAGCAAATTCTTTTTCAAACCTAGAACATATAGTGTGTTGTTGAGATGTAATTTTTCTCCATTCCCCAGCTTCGAAGATGTTGATCCCAGGCCTCTAGTAACATAAATTTTTTTGTCTCCAATTCCACTGCATGAGAAGATGGTTCCTTTGATAGAGTTTGTAGTTGTTTACTTTCCCCTGTCATATGACTTGATGCTCCATTGTTAATGATCCATGCATTATCATCATTAAGTGATCCTGTAAGTACAACTAAAAAAACCTTGACTTTTGACCTTGTTGAATAAGTAGTAGACAATCTTCTTGATCCATCTTCATGTAGAATTGAATCCCATTCTTATCATATAGGGAGTAATCATTTCCTTCAATCCAATGAAGTGATCTTCAATCTTCTTCGACCTTAGATTTGATACGATGTTGAGAAATCAATGCTAGTAGAATTAGGGTTGAATTTCTATTTCTTAATAATTACTTGTGAATTAAGTTCACTTCTTTTACTTATTTGTTATATTATCATTGATCAATCAATTACCAAATTATGTGTGCATGAAGATCACAAAAACACAAGACACAATATGTAGGCACTCTGCCAAGGCAAAACCCCTATCTAGGGGAAAACCTAATCAAAATATCTTCCTTCAATAGTTTTTCTTGAGACTCTTCAACCTAAACACATGCCTCCTCCACACTAAGACAACATTTCCTTCTTCGATCCAACCTTCAACCTAGTAGCAACAACACTTCAACCCTAGCAACTTCAACTTGGCAACTTTTGACATCAAGATGCAGCAAAAAAAACTTTGACTTTGACAAGGAGACTTCAATCTCCTAGATTAGCCCACATGGGAGAGGGAGAGAGAGAAAGAGAGAGATACCAAAACTTTGATTTTTTCCTTCCCTTCCTTCTTGAACAAACTTGCACTCCTTTTAGCCTCCTTCTTCACCTTTGCACTTTTCCAAGCTTCCAACTTTAGATATTGAACTATGTGTGAGAGAGTGAGATGCTCCGAATGAATAAAAACTTCCTTGTATGTATAGCCATCCAATGAGGTTGAATTACTTTTCTTGAGGCCGAATTGATTTTCATAAGGCCGACTTGGTGTGGAGGTCACATAATTCATCTTTGACTCAAAAATAATTATTTTTACATAGTTCGAAAGCCCAAGAAGGGTCTCATAAAATATACAATGACTCTTTATTAATCCTAGGAGTCCACAATGGACAATTTGACTAACAAAATGATGACCCAAGCATGAAACCCATGCTTTAATAAGTCCTTGTCACAATAATAAAAATTATTTTGACAAATAAATTTTATGAAGACCGAACCTAGTTACATTTTTCAACAATTTTATATGAAGAAAAAACGTAATGTATTTCAGTCATACAATTTTCTACTAACCTCTTACATTTTTGGACAATTGTGATTACTAAAACCTTAGCTTACATTTACTCAACAAATTTATTATTGGATTACATGGCTATGTGGTCTATTTAGTATTGAATTAAGAAAATGTCTAAATTTTTTGGTTAATTGTCAATTATTTTTCTCATTAGACTAACTTGTGTATTCTTCTCTTTAAAATGCATTCAATTATGTTAAAAAATAATTCCTCCCTTTCAATTTCAACAAATTTAACCCAGAAATACACTAATGTTGAATTAGTCCACTTTAATCATTCATGGTTCACCCAAAACATGGATATTCCACTAATGTTGAATTAGTCCACGTTAATCATTAATGGTTCACCCAAAACATGGATATTTAGGAATGGCTCTAGAATATGAAACCCTAAAACGAATCTTAATTCTTTAAATTTGACTACTTCACATTTGATTAAGGATCATTTTCTCAACATTTATATGCCTATGGTACGAGATTTTCTCTTCACTTAGGTTTTCCCAGTGTGGCCTATCTCTCAATTGTTCCATTTGGGTCCACTGAAGATTCATAAAAGAAACCATTGAAGACCATTGAAAAAATAACAGACTATAAAGAACCTAAAATAGAATGAATTCAAAGAAAATGTATTTGGATCCATCGCATCCATACGAAAAGTATATATTGACCCTTCTAAATCTTTTCTTACTGGAATAGAATCTCTTTTATCATGCCCTACCAGACTCCCTCCACCCAATATTTACATGTATTAATTTGATATGGGGTAAATGCTTACGATTAAAAAATAAATTGGAAAATTTTCTAATTTAATAATTTAAATTTAGGATTTTTCCATTATAGAATAGGAAAGATGTTTTTCATGTATGGTGTAAGTTGTTGTGAGATATTTTTTTGTTGTTATTTATTTAGTTATTTGATAGAATACATGTACTTTATTTTATTGTTTTTTTAAGAGTATACTAAGTTAGATGTTAAGTTTTTGTGATTTATATTGTAAAAAATAATGTTTTTCGGATTAGTCATATCATTATGATTTGGTTGGCGTTTCGAACCAACTAATATAGTTCATCTAGGGGATAAAAGTGAAAAAAATCCATTAATCTTAAAGAATAAATAGGAAAGATGCACCAAAATCCAAAATTAACCATTAAAAATTAATTATTGAATTAATAAAATAATATTTATTAATTTTTAATTATAAACTAGCTATTATAAATGAGTCGTTATTAATTTAAACAGCAAAGCAGATCTCCTAAACCAAACTTCTTCTCCGACTATTTTCAAAAGAATGAACACAATAGATCGCGAAGCTAAGACACCAATGTCCCAAGAATCAGAAGAGATAAAAGAGATGCAAGACAAAGGAAGTTGGAAGACCGTAGAGAAAAGAAAGAAAGCTACAACACCAATCTCGCCAAGAAAGACGAGGAGCCAGACAAGTAAAAATTAAGAAAATTGTAGGTCTGATAGACCAATTTGGTCTCAGTGGACGTTAACCACCATCCATTCATCATCATAATATTTATTAATAATTTAATTATTATTTTATATTATTTATCTATTTTATTATATAAAATAAAATTCAACATATATGGAATAGAATTATAATAACATTATCAATATAATACAAACATATTTTGGTAATTAATATATTTTTTCATTTTATATTTAAAAATTATTTATATATATATATATTCGCTCGTTATTTAATAAATTATATATATTACTCTTTCACTTTGTATAATATATATATATTCGTTATTAATAATTATATATACTCTTCCTTGTTATAAATTTAGACGTTGTATTATATTAATTATTTACTCAATTAAATATTAATTATTTTATACTTATTATTATTTATTATTTGTATATATATATATGAATATATATTATAATAACATATTTATTTATAAATGGGAGAGTCTATAAAATCACAAATGTCAAAACATATTTTTATTAATTAATAAATTAAGTCTTTGTTTTTGTTTAAAGTATACCCAGTTATTAGTTTGAAATCGATAATATTCATTACACAAAATTCATGTCGACAAGGTTGTTAGGTGTTAACAATTATCATTAATGAGGTGGGTATACCCTTATTAATGGTTTAAAGAACCTCATTTAGTGAGATAGCATTAGTATTTTAGTCTTATATAATAAGGCCTTTGCCGTTATTACCAATATATTCTCATGAATAATAATGATTTTTGTTATAAGAAAAAATTTCGGTGTAAATCATATTCAGAAAATTATTGTCGATGTGTTTCGAACCAACCAGTGTGATTTATCGTCAGGACAAGTTGACAGATCCAGCTTTCGAATCAACAGCTAATTTTGAGGCCTTGCGCAGACTATTTAACATGCAAAGCTGGATCTGTTTCTTCAACTTGTCCTGACAATGAACTACACTGGTTGGTTCGAAACAGGTCGACAATGATTTTCTAAATGTGATTTACGCCGAAATTTCTTCTTATAATTGTTATGGATCACAGAAGCCTCAATTCAACCAATAATTTTTGTTTCTTTAAAAGTATTTTTCTATATTTAATTAATGTTTTAATAATAATAATATTTTAATTTCAAAATCAGTTTATGGTTGGATTATTTTCCTATATTTAATTAATGTTTAATAATAATATTTTTAATTTCAAAATCGCAACCTAGTAAAATATCATCAAATTGGTTTGATTATAAAATATATATAATAATTTTAAAATAATATATATTGAAATAAATAAAATTGTTTACATCACTTTATTATAATATCTAATTTTGAGGAAGTTACTTTTACCCAGTGCTATGTGCATCACATAAATTAGGCTCGTATATATTTTAAAAGCTTGAAATATATTAGCAAGTATCAAGTGGATACATCATGTGTTAATTGTGAAATGTGAAACAATAGTTAAACAGCAGCTGGATATAGAATCACATCAATAAGGTTTTCTTAAATTATTTATTAAGTATTGAGTTTCAACCATAAACTAAAGGGGAGTTAATTATTTATAGTACATATAACAGCGTGCCTTGAGGTATTATTGGCTCGCAAAACTTGTTTGGTTTAAGGATGTGTCTTTTTTTAACAAATTGCTTTGTTGAGGTGATTGAGTTTATAATGGGAATGATTTATTTTTGGATGGTGTATTGATTTTGTTATTTTTGTGTTGAGATGTATATTCTAATTTAATATAGAAGAGATGTTGTAATGTTTTGTTATGTTGCTTTTAAATAATGAGAAAATATATGATAACTCGAGTATCAAATCAACAATGAGGACAACCAACGTTGATTGTTATCTGTTAATATAGGTTGACTCATCACTATTATTTAAGGAAAATTGTGCCACTTATAATTACCTGCTGGTGGTCCCTAAGGGGGCATGCTTTCATTCCTACCAGATGTCTTTGGGTCTTGGGTCGTTAATCTTGTTTTGGAGAATTTGGTATCTACAGATAAATAGTAATTCCCTAGATAAGTAGTTATATCTAGAACAACAGTTTAAAGTGTTTTAGTCTTTTCCTATAAGTAATAGATAAGATGAGAAGATGAGAAGACCTACTTGTAGTTTTGCTTTCCTCTTGTCTCCCTTGTATCGATCCTGTCGCTCCTTCCTGTACTTAATATGCTTGAGAAGTACCTGTAAACACCACAGAAAACAAAGAATCGATCAAAGCACACGATCTATTGAATATAAGTGAAAGGAATCAAATACAATTCACACATATAAGCATTAAGAAACAATACAAACATATGGAAGAAAGGTTCAAACACTTTATTGAATAGAAGAAGGAAATACAACCATTGGTGTCTGATTCAAAGCCATTCCTCCAGCTTGGATCCCATCCACATCATATCAAAATCATGACAAACTTGTAGCATTACAATACTTGCTTCAAAGCCAAATCTCATAGCAACATTGTCTCCTTACAATTCAACATAATCCAGCCCATGATCACTTAGATGAGTGGCTAATTTATAGGAAGATGAAGGAGGTTTTGTCATAAATGGTGGCATTGAATGGCCTTCATACTTAGAATTAGTTCCATGGAGGAAGGGATGAGAGGATAGGATGCACCTTAACTCATTCCTCATCCATTTTCGAACTCATAGGAGTTGATAAGTGAGGGAACCTTCTAGATGACTCCAAAAGATAAGAATATTCCTCAAACCCTATGTGAATTTCGCTCAATCTCGCCCAACACAGTTGAAAGGAAGCCTAAGTGTTCTGCAGAGCACCCTAGCAATGGACTCAACTGCTCTACAGCGCATCCTTACAAGGGCTTACCTGCGCTGGTCCCTCTAGAGGCTATTTCTAGATGTCTTCAAATCATGAAACTGTCTGGGAAGGAGGCATACAAAGGGGTGACTTGTTTAGGGCATGTAGCAACTGAAATTAGGGTTTGATAAGTCCTAAAACACTGATCTAAATGATGGGATTGATGTACCCAAATGGATCTGTAACAACTACCCCTTAAAGCATGAAGTCGGAAAAATGCCAATGTCGAATGAAATGTTTTACGATGTGATGAGGAGGTATCGAAGTAGAAGGTGACCTGCATCAATTATAATACATATATCATAATTTTTTATTTTTACATGAATCGTTGAGGGAAGGCATACCCATGCTCAGCTTATAAACTTTCTTGTAGGTTCATGTTCCGGATTATCCACAGTTTCCACTTCAGTCTGTCGACGTTTCGAACCCCAACGGGGGTCCATCATCAGGACCATCTTTGAAGGATAGAAATGAAATGAATGAAAGATACATAAAATGTTGTGTACATATATAGACCCATGATTGGAACGACTATCAATGTAAAGCCATTGTACATATGATTTAGGACTCCTCAAATCGCACCCCATATGGATGAAACTAGATCTGGGGTCTTCAATCTCGTTCAATAATTTTCTCAAGTACGAGTCTAACCATGTGAATATATGATCTGAATTCGAACATGGGAAGATGCCATCTAATTACCAGCCAATGATGTACGCTGTTAACAGATGCGAGAGAAATCACCGATAATGATAATGATCCTCAAGGTACTGCAGTACATTCTGCGTGGTGTGAATGGATGATTTGATATCAAACACCATACAAAGCCTTTCTATCGAAGGCCATTTATGTATGCCTATCACCGGAAGCGAGAAACCTACCATTGATGCATGCAAGCCTCAAGGTACTGGAAGGGTGTTTCTAAGTCAACTTCTTGGATAATGTGTTGATGTCGACAAGAAGTGACTCGTTGGAGGAGGGCCTTGATGTATCCCACATCAACGACACGAAACGAGTGTAGTGATTTTAGAGATGGAATTTGATTGACGACACAAGGTTCAGGAATGGCGGTCATGAAAATGAAGGTTTATGGTATTGTAAAGGATGAATTTTGACTGGATGACTTCTCTTGAACATGTCGGTGATACTAAAATGAATTGGTAGCATTGACCCAAAACAAAGTGATGGATGGTATGATAGACCAACGGTATGCTAACCATCAAACTGATAACCCAACCCAAATAGTCACGGTGATGGAGTGCAAGTGTCATGTTCAAGAGTGACCTGCTACCATAAAGTGGTTTTTCCCTTTTTCCCATTTTCCCCAGTCATTGCTGACCAATACCTCTTTATTTTTATCAAGATTGAGGAGGATAACATATGCTTGTTGTATAATTTCACCCTTCGGGTGAATCCATTGCTATTTGATGTTTTATCGAGTCTAGCAAAGGTGAAACTCAGTCTTGTCTAGATGGACAAGTTTGTCACTATTTGATGTTTTAACGAGTTTAACAACAAAGATAACTCGGTCCTTTTCATGTTTAGAGAGTTTGAAAATGTACAAAAAGAAAACTCTACAAGTTCTTTTTCATAAATTAATCTCTCAAGCCCGAAAAAGCGTAAAATAATATAAGATAGATGTCGTTTCCAATCCGTTAACGAGCTGGAAAGGACAACCGCTCGACAATATTTTCATCATTGTTTAGAGAGTCTGAAAAGAGCTTAAAGAGGACTACAAGGGGGTTCCCTTTTTGTTTTTAACAGAGCTCGAAAAAGAGATAAAAGTGTGCTCTGTGGTTAAAGGTACAATTTACAATTGAGCGCAATGAATTCTATAAGTCAGTTGCAAAACTTGCTCAAAACACCACCAAATGGATTAAAAATACATGTTTCATAGGCAAAAAATAGGTAAATACTAATGTTTACTCGATTAATGAACATGAAATAAACATAAAACATGTTTTTACCATGACATTTTTACCATTTGGAACTTACCATTTGGTTTTGTGCTCTGAGCTAGTTTTTAACCTTGATCTTCACCCGCTGATTGTGAGAGATTCTGTGTACCATTTCTCAAGCCGTCTGGACTAGATAGGAGCTAAACCTCTCTTCTTTCTTTTCAAGTCATTCTTTTGTCATTTCATGGAAGTTTTAGGGATTTTTGGGGTCCCTGGGGTTTCATTTTTTGCTCTGGGATCAACGCAGGCTTTCATATTGAAAACTATGCTAAAGAGCACCCAGATAGAAGCCTACATGCTCTGCAGTGCACTGTCTTTGTGCTTGGGCTGCGCTGGGTGAGTTTCCAAAATTTAATTTAGCTGTTTACTCCAAAATTTGTCATGTTTTTTGCATGGAAAGGATCTTAATTAAGCCTATGATTGTGTTTCAGGTTTTCATCGGATCAGAATGTCAATTACATGGTGAGAAAGAGATCACGAAGAACAACACATGGTTTCCCTAAACAATCCGGGTACAGTTGAGGCCCTCGAAAACTATGGGTTACTCAAATACTTCAAGTTGTCTGAAATGAGGCAAAAAATAGAACTACTACAGTTCCTTGTTCATGCATGGGATCTGACAAATCAAACTTTTCACATTAGGGACAAGATGGTCCCTATTACCATTGATGATATTTACTTTCTTATCGGACTTCGAGGTGAGGTGCCCCCATCTCACTTTCTGGATTTGCCTGTGGAGGTGAATCAGTGAGAGATTATATTAGACAGTTTTGTCGGCCAAGTACACAAACTAGCAAGGATGGGAAAAATAAACATCAGGGATGTGGGTTATTTGCCTTTGAGAATGATCCTCTTCACAATCGTAAAATTGGCTGGCAGTGTGACACTACATCTGGCAAACAGATCTTATATGCAATATGCACTGAAGTGTCTAGATCCAAAAGTTTTCAACTAGTGAGAGGTTGTGCTTTCCTCACTGAAAGAACAACTGACTAAGTTAAAAATTGGTAAGACAAATAATTTCTGCTATGGTTTGATATTAATCGCTTTTACCTTAGAGAGAATCTTGTTGATGCAACCACAACATGTAACACTGGGTGTAGTTGGTCCTAGAGATCCACGTATGCATAGGTGGGTCGAATTGATGACTCAACATGTGGGTCAGTCAACAATCATTTTTTCCACTGCATTTTTTAGTTGGCTCGAGTGACAACACCTTGTCATTGAGGAGCATCCATACTTAAGGATAGATTTCTGTGGAGATCCAAATTTGATTTTTCCAGTTGGAGCACAATGGGGTGCTATGGGTAAGTTGTTTAAGCAAAATGTTTTTTGATTTTTCAAGTTTCTACATGTTTTTTGTGTTTTTAATGTTTCCAATAATAAACTAAAATCACTCTTATGCATGCAGATGTGGGTACTGTTCGACCTTTGGGACACCAACAGGTTAGAGGTGGGCCAGCGCAGAGAAACATTGGGAGAGCAGTTCTCCAAGACTTGGATTTGGCCGAGACCTTAACATAGTTGCATGATCACATAGAGGGATTAACCCTTGGTATTCCAGATGTCTGGATCGAGGAGTTACCTATGACGCTGGAGCGCCACACTATTGGTTTTCCTAATCGCTGGGCAAGGCTTTTGTGCATGATAGCACAGGTTGTGACCTGTTACCATGAGCACCACTAGATCTACTTAGGATATTTTGCATGCTTTTTTAGTTTTTTGGGTCAAATGACCAAATGTGTCTTCGACACAAATTTTGTAAAAGCTTTTAAAACACCTATCTATTTACTTTCATAGTTTTCTATGTTTATATGCAATCCAATTCAACTGATGACGTGAATTGAAAATATTACTTTTACATGTGTCGCAAATGTCTATTTAACACATAATTCACTAGAGAATTAGATAATGTGTTAAGATTTCTGTAAATATGTTGATATTGAATGTGTTCAAAATGTCTTTCCAAAATAAGAACTCTAAGGAACATACGAAAAATTGTTGGATTTCAATATAAATGTTTGTTAGTTGTAGTACAACGAGTTGCGAGTCCAGCCTAACGATGATGTTGGAAATAATAATGAGAGGGGGGGGGGGTGAATCAGTGTTATCAAATCAGTAAAACTTTTTCATTTCCATACTTAGATACATATACGCTACTTCAGTTAAGTGAACCTGCGTGTATACGCGACTGTGTCTAATGCAACTTGCGTATATCCGGATTATTTATGATTCAGATTAATCATTATCATGTTGTCTTTAGAATAATGCATAAATTTAATTGACCACCTATGAACAGTAAACCAGAAAGCAGTAAAACATGAACATATCATCAGCACACAAGGAGCACAATCATGAACACCATGATATTAAGGTTTGGGGAAAAAAAAAAACCCAATGTGGGTGAAAACCACCGCTGCAATTGTGTTTCTATCTTCCTTTTAACTAAGAAACTTTCTTTTACAATGTACTGGTGCAAGTCCTTTACCAGTATGCAGGCTACAACCTGCAGAGAGCTACAACCTCTCTCGTTCTCACAGCTCTTCTGTGAAGGGAGCTACAACCCCCATAGTTCTTGTACTAGCTAAGATACTAGTACGTAGGCGCCGGCCTACAATCTTCTCTCCTCCAGGTACCACGTTTCATAAATTTTCAGACTGGATACACTCAAGCACAACTCTATAATCTGAAGGCCACGTTTCATCCAATTTTCATAATGGACCCATCAATATCATTAAAGCACACAATCAATCAACACTAGCATTATCAATCTCTGAATCTCCCAATACTGAATCACTGAACTCTGTCAACAAAAAGCAGTCACCAGAACACAGAGCAGAACCCTGAAGTCTGCAACACTATTCAGAACCAACTGTATCATCAAAATCATGCATGAAAGTGCATACGCTACTTGGAAAAACCAAACCCGCATACATACGCGCTTTTACCAAAGCCAACCCGCATATAGATCTATAAATATTCAATCATGACTTGCAGCGATTTCAAACTTAAGTTATACCCAGTTCAGATCATTACATGCGTCAGTATACAGA